>PVJN01017017.1:0-41344 GCA_004026805.1 Lasiurus borealis
AAGTGAATCTAAAAATTAAGTGAATTAAAAATTTGATCAACAGAATAAACTGGTGAATATAATAGAATCAGGAGCACAGAAAGGGAGTGGACTGATAATTCTCAGGGGGAAAGGGGTGAGGGGTGTACAGGGAGAGACTGGACAAAATCATACACCTATGGATGAGATCAATGGGAGGGAGCTAAGGGCAGAGGGAGGGTGGGAGCTGGATGGAGGGGTGCTATGGAGGGGAAAAAAGAGAAACAAATGTAATAATCTGAATAATAAAGATTTAATTTAAAAAAAAATTGCACTTCAATTCCAAGATTTCACAGTCATTCCCAACGTACACTCCTCCTTGTAAGTCACTATTTTAATGGGCCCCTGCAGACCGATTCGACTGATCACAATGGAGGGTAAGTTTATGCATTCTTATAACTCTACATCACATTGCAAAAAAATATTCCTCTCTTAGTCAGAGTTATTTTCATTTAAGGAAATGACCATGATCATCTGTTATTTACTGAAGGTAATTTTGAGAGGGGCCGCAGTTAAAAATTCTAATTACATGTTTTTGTTTTGTTTTGTTTGTTTTGCCAGGGGAAGCAGCAGCAGAAGATTATGGCAAGCAAAAAGATAGAATATTGATTAAAAAGTAGACCGCAAATCACAATGTTGAGTTTTACGGGAATGAATTATAACTCGAGCTAATTGGGAGCAAATAGAAGGCAGAGTTTAAGCAACTCAATTACTAGACAATGATGAGCAGTAATCCAAGTTGATGAGAATCTGCACAATCACAAATGAGCTTCCAGAAGACGGTGGGAAACTTGTAGGCGCTCCATGAATTGGGGGGGAGGGGTGTGGGGGAGGGGGGAGGTTTGCTGGCATGCACCCCTTGTGAGAATGAGCTCCGGTTTTACCTGGATAACTGCTTTCTTATCAGCTTTGGGCAAGTTCTTAGCTTGATGTTCTGCCTCTTCCCATTCTCTCATGACCTCCAAAAGAAGAAAACATTAAATTTAAAATCGGTTCTTTTTTCAAGCACAGATTGGATGAGGTTATGTTGTTCTCCTATACTTGACATTGTACATAGTTACCACATTCCAGTTTTACCTCCGTAATATCTGACCTCCCACTAAGATGTAAATCTATCCTGTCAGTGCAGTGATCATAAATATTCAAATTTATTGCAGCGATACGGCCCTTTGAGACAAAGGAGGTCTTTTTTCTTTTCCCCAGAAAATGCTGAAGATCCTTTCACTTGATGTGCACCAATGTCGATGATTCATAAAAGGCATCTATTTTTCCTGAACAACGCTTTCTAACATTAAACTGAACACGTTGGTTTTAGTCTTTCGGGAAAGCAAGTTACAAAATTTCAAACAGTATCGATATACCGTGAACACAGTGCCAAAAACATAGTACATATTGGAGGGAGGAAAAGACTTAGGGAAAAACACTTCTGTTGTCAGAAACCCTGAGATCCAACCCAGGGTAATTTAGGGCCCTTTGCTTGCCAACCCACACTATAAACAGCCCTAGATCCCTCTAGAAGGTCTCAGAACGTACACATTATAAGGTTCTGAATGCAGCCAACAGTATTCTTGGCAATAATGCTAATTTAATGACCGGGCTCATCAGTTTTGTAGAAAAATGAAGTCTCCTCCTCACATCCTTGATGTTCACCTAAGATTTTCCTGAGACAAGTTCCCTCACTCATCTGAACGCAGGACAAGTCTGCAGCTGTGCATATTGTTGGAAGAAACAGATTCTTACCACCTACAGCTGTTCAAGTGTACTACTTGCTGTCAATTGGCGTGTTTTTATTATTATTTATTTTATTTTTTATTAATTTTTTTACAGAGAGGAAGGGAGAGGGACAGAGAGCCAGAAACCTCAATGAGAGAGACATCTATCAGCTGCCTCCTGCACGCCCTCTATTGCAGATGTGCACGCAACCAAGGTACATGCCCTTGACCGGAATCGAACCTGGGACCTTTCTTTCAGTCCAGGCCCACGCTCTATCCACTGAGCCAAACCGGCTTAGGCAAATGGCGTGTTTTTGGTTTTTCTTTTGTTTTGTTCTAAAGTGCGACATCTACTTGAGCTAGGTAAAATGAAGAACAGAAAGCTCAAGAAAGCAACATTCTGACTTGGTAACAGATGTTTACTGGCAAACTTCCAAACCACGAGACAACTAGATTTCTTTAATTATAGATATCTATCTCTAAAGAATTCATTTTTCCGATGACCTTCAAGGTCACACAAAAAAAGGGAGGCTTGGAATAGATAACTGTGAGATAACACCACATCTAATCACCAAGTGAGTTTTTAATTAGAGACTTACTGTGTATTAGCATTAATTTGTTGTATAAGAGACAAGTGCCCTCGTGTTGTTTTCATGAAATTGTGGACAGAATAATAGAATGGGATGTATGCTCTACGATACTTGACAAGCATATTAAAAATGGCCTACGAAGCTCACAGCAAAATTGGGGAAAATGATCCATTGTTACGAAAAAGAACAGAGCACAAAAGAACAGAAGCAAATTGTCCCAGATACTCTGGTGTCTCCAAGAATTAATGAAGGGCACCTGCGGGGAGGGGCGAGGGAAGACTACTTCTGCTTTTATGGATGAGATACGCCTTGCATTGCAAATATTTCAATTTCCTGCTTCAGGAATGTTCTCAGTGGCTATATTCTACCATGAATTCTTCAGGCCGGGGAATCTCAAAATTAGTTGGAGAGAGAAGTCAAATGTTCCACTGGAAGGTGAGAAACTTATTTCCCAAATGAAACGTGCACCATCTCACCTTGTACGTTCAGAACTTTCATTTCGAGCAAAGAAATCATGAAATAATTAAGGTGATTTCTTTAGCTATTAAATGGAAAATAAGCATTTCTAGAGAAAGAAAATTTTGATTTGCAGAGAAATTTAATTGTATACACCATTGGAAATGAAACAATTCACCTATAACATCACATGAGGTCTACGACCGAAAGATAAACACATACAGTAGGCTCCGCCTCTTCCTGTGGACAATGGCTTCCTACATTGATAACAGATAGCATTCCGGCTGGCCTGCTAAATATCAGATCCAGTACTTAGCTCTTGACAAAATCTATCTCACTTCATTGATTCCTCACAACAGCCTGTTGAGATTAGGCAAGGCCACCCTTATTTTTGAAACAGGTCAAGTTACCCACTCAAGGTCATGCAGAAAAAAAAAAAAAAGGAAAATGAAGAATATAAACCAAGATCTGTGTGGCTCTAAGTACCATGCTTTTGTCCTGTGGCCCTATAGGCAACGTTCTAAAATGGCAATTCTGGCCAAAACCGGTTGGGCTCAAAGGATAGAGCGTCAGCCTGCGGACTGGAAGGTCCCAGGTTCGATTCAGGTGAAGGGCGTGTACCTTGGTTGCGGCACATCCCCAGTAGGGGGCGTGCAGGAGGTGGCTGGTCGATGTCTTTCTCTCATTGATGCTTCTAACTTTCTATCCCTCTCCCTTCCTCTCTGTAAAAAATTAATAAAATATATTTTAAAGAAAATCCCTTCTTAAACAAAATAAAAAATAAAAATGGCAATTCTAGCAGATGAGCTCCTTTTATTTATGTTTGGTGACGTGAGGAAGGGCCATCCCTAAATGTTGAAGCTTATCTTAAAAATGACACATTTAGAGAAAGATCAACTTTCCTTTTAACGAACTTCATTTTAAGGACACCCTGGCACTGATAAATTCATAAGTAACAAAAGTACTTATAAGCCACTCAGCATCTCACAGTTGATAGATTCTATTCATAACAGATGGCAACAGAAATCTACAAGTTTAGAGTTATCATGCACCACAACAAAAAAACGGAAATACTAAAATAACCCAAATCCTCAGTGTTTGTAAGAGAACAACAAAAACGAATAAAAAATAATTTAAAGAACTACATTTTTTAAAAATTAGAAATGTTCAGAATCCGGCCCATCTTCCGAAGCGATGTCCCACTGCATGGCAAAAGTTCTAGCACCGTCTGGGTTTATGGGTCTTCAAATACTGGTAGTTTCACGCAGAGAAATGACAACTAATACAAAGAGATTTAAGAGGCCGGCGAGCTCAGAGCTCAACAGTGCCCAGAATTCAGTGGCACAGACCACAGAGACAAATGCTGATCTCGGCATATCGCATTCCAGCTGGATCTGGCTGGCTGCATTCTCTGCTGTAGGATAACATCTCCTGCGTTACCTCAGGTATAGCTAATGGCTAAAAGATGAAGAAAATCTATTAAAACTCAGACAAACTAAGTCAGGTGTTAAATGGATGTGTTGAAATAAAATTAAGTTCATATTTCAGGAGCGGTTGATACTATCTAAAAGTTGGGGAGCATTTGAAATAGTTCTCTTAATGAGAGAATGATCAAGATACATTGGGGAAAATAATTCAGGATATGTATATTTAAATAAAAATAAGGACCATTTAAGCGAGGTCAAGAAAAGATACGCGAGGTTAGTAAGGTGACATAAACTTATAGTAGTGGTTCTCAACCTTTCTAATGCCGAGACCCTTTAATACAGCTTCTCATGGGGTGGTGACCCCCACCCATAAAATTATTTTCATTGCTACTTCATCACTGTAATTTTGCTACTGTTATGAACTGTAATGTAAATATTTGATATGCAGGATGTATTTTCATTGTTACAAATTGAACATAATTAAAGCATAGGGATTAATCACAAAAACAATATGTAATTATATATTGTGAAATATTTATTTCTAATTATAAATAAATGAAATTTAAATGAAATTTTGTCTTGAATCGTGGTGTAGCATGGGCAACAGTCTTCATATGACAGCAGTAAACTACATTGCTACATTTTGCTACACCCAGGAGCGGTCTATTGGTTCCTAAGACCATAGGAAATAGGTGTTTTCTGATGGTCTTAGGCAACCCCTGTGAAAGGGTTGTTCGACCCCCAAAGGGGTCGAGACCCATAGGTTGAGAACCACTGACTTATAGGGACTGAAAGTTTACAATCCAGCTACAGAGATAAGACAGGCGTGTTTGTGTGTATAGGTATATATATAAAATAATCACTAATAAAATTAGGGATCACATTTGTCAAGCTGAATGAAAAGAGCAATGACTACTTGTCCCATTGCGGGGATTATATGGGGTGTAAGGAATGGGAGGGACTTATAATGTGAGGAGCAGTAGAAGGGCGTTTTCAGAGAAAGTCAGTGCCTAGAGCCTCGATGAGCTGAACACATCACAGCAGAGGCCAACAGCATTTCCTGCTGCCTGTACCGCGATGGTAGCAGCTGGGGGCGGAAAAAAAAGTAGGAAGTCTAGTGTTGGGGAGCAGGGGGTTGGGGTGTGAGAACAGGCACTGGAAATGCCAAGCTGAGCATTCAGTATTTATTCTCGTTATTTTTCTTTCCTTGTCCCAGGTGTGGATTTTGAGGGCAGTGGAGAGCCCCTGAAATCTTCATAAACAGGAAGTGAGAGAGTTTAACTTGAAGGGACATCAGCTCAGCGGCTGTACGTACGACTCGTAGTCATCCTGGATCTTATAACAGAGATTACTTACCAACTTGTGTCTTTCCTAAAGAAAGATCCCGTTTTTCAAAAGAACTGTTTCGGATGAAACATCACTATTTCAGTACAGCCAGCTTTCTAGTTCCACTCACATCTGAGTTCTCATTCAGGGCGCCAGCTAGAATGCATTGTCTTCCAGAGACCCAGTATTGCGATTATGCCATTTGCTACCTTATCTAAGAATTGGCTCGCCCTGGGAGGGGCGGTCTCCCCAGGGTTATTTAGGTCCCAGATATCAAATCATTGGAAAAGACAGAAAATAAAAAAGGTGCAGCGACTGCCACAGTCTACTAATGACCTTATGTTGATCTTAAAAACATACATAGGAGACTAGATGGAATGGTTATTATGCTTCAGTTTAGTTTTAAGTTTTTATGGTCTTATGAAGGAGCTTTGTAAGAAATGACTGGTTCAATGATATAATAATCAGGTATTGAATACAAAAATATCCTTCAACGTTAAATAAAGAACGTTTTAAGGGATTTTAATTTACAACATGATGGTTACAAGTACTATATATACACCGAGTAGTAAGACCATCGAGAATGTAGCAGACATATTGATTTTCTGCTTGCACAATCCTATGATACTTACTGTACCTGGATCTTTACCAGGTGAAATGACCAGGAGGATAAAACCCTCCCCTCCAAATCAGTATCTTATAGAAAATGTTGAAAGTTAAGACTTTACAATCTTGCTGAAACCGGTTTGGCTCAGTGGATAGAGCGTTGGCCTGCGGACTGAAAGGTCCCTGGTTCGATTCCGGTCAAGGGCATGTATCTTGGTTGCGGGCACATCCCCAGTAGGGGGCGTGCAAGAGGCAGCTGATAGATCTCTCTCTCTCTCATGGATGTTTCTAACTTTCTATCCCTCTCCCTTCCTCTCCGTAAAAAAATCAATAATATATATATATATTTATGTATTTTAAAGACTTTACATCTTTAAGAATCTGGATTAAATTCAATACCCCTACCCACCCCTAGATATTCATTGGCCACTGAGACCCTGAGGCAGAGGCAAGACCGGATGTCCTGTGTGTGGTGGGGCGGAAGCAGGAAAGAGTCACCCTACCTGGGACATCCTCTCTCGGTGCTTGGCCTCCAGCCGCTCTTTGGCTTTCTGGAAATGGGCGTGCTCGTTCTCATCCCCGGGGGTCTCCAGATACTTGTCCACAGCGTCGGGGGTGCTGGCCGCAGTTGTAGGAACTGTCAAAGGAAGGGAAGGAGGTTTGAGAAGAGAAGCAGAATAGGCAGCCATTTCAGAGAAAGCCGTCTTTTCCATCATTCCAGAACAAAGGGTTTAGTACAGAAGCACACACACACGATGTTAAGGCTGTTGAAGAGAATATCAGGAGCCACTTCCCAGCACAGCAAGATGTGTGTCACCCCTCCCAGACTCGGGGGAAGGAACATGTTGAAAATCGTCCCTTTTGTGATTACAGTATTATGTGTAAAACAACAGCCACAAGGCAAAATAGTTTGTCCTAAATTCCTATGCTTTACTAAAGTAATTCTTGTAACCTCGAAAGTAAACAACGGTAGCCGTCAATTAAGATTCCTGCAAAACCCAAAGACATCTCAAAATTAGCCCACTGTAGAATAAATTGCATCGCAGAACAAAGGTAAATCCTACTGTGTATGTTCGATAGCTAGATTACAAGCCGTCTTTGGTGAGAAAGTATTTTAAACACTATTAAAAAAAACCACAACCCTCAAAAAGTCAGTAAAGGCATTTTTAAATCACAAAAAGACCTTTCCTCTTTCACAAATGTGGACAAGTTTAAGTTCTTTTGGCACACTACAATCTGGCAGAATGACAAAATTAGGGAAGTCCCATTTTATATTTTTGAATAAATAAAACCGTTTGGAGTCATATTCTCTGATTAGGATAGCCACAGGCTGTGTGTCAGCCACACCATGGCACCCTCTGTGGAAAAGTGGAATTATAATAGTTACCATCTGAGTAGAAAAGTTCTCCAACTCTTGTGTTCGGTGAAATACAACTTTCTAATAGTAAGAATAAAAAAAAGTATAAAGAATGAGCGCGTGCAGTAGGTTGAACAGGATTACAAATATTTCAAGTATTGAACCTTTTTTTTAAGCACATGGAAATAAATACAAAGACTGCATTATGTATTTATTCCATTTGACTCAGAAATAGGTCTCTTCCAGTCAATCCTGGTTAATGACCTCTGTCCCTTTAGCTGAGGACTGGGAAGGGAAGCAGTCTCTCTTTTAGTCCTCAGTTCAAACCGATGCGAACAATGCCCCTTAGCTGGTGTGAGCAAAGTGTTCCTGTATCACAGAAGCCCGCAAACCAGATCCCTCTGCAGCCAACGACCGAAGAATGATGGCATCGCTTGATATTTCCAAATGAATTTAGTCTTCCTTTTTTTTAAAAAAATATATATTTATTGATTTTTTTACAGAGAGGAAAGGAGAGGGATAGATAGTTAGAAACATCAATGAGAGAGAAACATCGATCAGCTGCCTCCTGCACACCCCCTAGGGCAGTGGTTCTCAACCTGTGTGTCGCGACCTCTTTGGGGGTCAAACGAACCCTTTCACAGGGGTCGCCTAAGACTATTGCAAAACACCTATTTCCCATGGTCTTAGGAACCAACAGATCGCTCCTCGGTGTAGCAAAGTGTAGCGATGTAGTTTACTGTTGTCATAGGAAGACTGTTACCTATGCTACACCATGATTCAAGACAAAATTTCATTTATTTGTAATTAGAAATAAATATTTCACAATATATAATTACATATTGTTTTTGTGATTCATCACTATGCTTTAATTTTGTTCAATTTGTAACAATGAAAATACATCCTGCATATCAGATATTTACATTACAGTTCATAACAGTAGCAAAATTACAGTTATGAAGGAGCAACGGAAATAATTTTATGGTTGGGGGTCACCACCACATGAGGAGCTGTATTAAAGGGTCGTGGCATTAGGAAGGTTGAGAACCACTGCCCTAGTGAGATTGTGTCCGCAACCAAGGCACATGCCCTTGACCAGAATTGAACCTGGGACCTTTCAGTCTGCAGGACGATGCTCTGTCCACTGAGGCAAACCGGTCCTGGCTGAATTTAGTCTTTCATTACCACTACCCTGCAGCTGGTGAGGGGGAAGGAGAGAACATCTGAAGGAGGAGTTTGTGCAGAGAGCTCATCTTCTATGTCCTGAATATTCCTACGTCCCCAAGATACTGTCGTACCAGGACTGGCTGCCATCGCGTGAAGTCCCTGGGGGACCAGAGAAAGCACACCCCGGGTACATGACAGCATACCCCTGCGCCTCATGTCCCCACCCTTTCAAGGCGCTGTCTTTGGAGCAGCGGTTCTCAACCTGTGGGTCGCGACCCCTTTGGGGGTCGAATGACCTTTTCACAGGGGTCGCCTAAGACCATCGGAAAATGCAGATATTTCCATCATGATGCGTAACAGTAGCAACATTTCATGGTTGGGGGTCACCACCACATGGGGAACTGTATGCAAGGGTCGCGGCCTTAGGAAGGTGGAGAACCACTGCTTTGGAGAAAGGAGAGGCTCAGGACTCTGAGTGTCATCCAGGGCACAAGGACCGGGAGCTGTGTCTGTCCCAGCCACTTCGGTCGCTTGAACCACGTGGGAAGGAAAAACAAACTGGCTTTAGGAGGGTCTATGCTTGTGTTGCTTCTAAACTTCCACAGAGCAGTTGGTACAGGTCAGACCGCTCTGAGGTCCCCTAGGCATGGGCATTTGGGCCAGATTTCCACGTTGGCCAGATGATAAAGCCTCCATTCATCAGCGGACACTGTGCCAGCCACTGGACATGTGTTCTCACTTAACGTGTGGGGAGAAGAAAAAATTACCCTGCTACGTATATGGCCCAGAGGGGAAATACTTCCACTGAACATACACACTCACATCCCCACACACACATGGGTTGAGTCTGAATTTAGGGTTAGGGAAAGCATACAAAGGCTCTAAAGTTAGTATTTAGAGTAACGAAGGGCTAAGCCATTGACATGATGAGGATCCTGGGAAGGGTTTGTTTTGATTAAAGAATAACATGTATTGGCCCAAAACACGCTTTGTTAGGACATCTGTCCCCCGCCCCTCTTCCCTCCTGCCCCCCACCTCCAAGTACGCTTCCTGGTAAATGTCCTCTAACAAGCATTCAGCAGCCAGACTGTTGAACAGGGGGCAAGTGAAAGAGCCCACAGACCCTGAATCTGGACAATCTTTCAGCCTCGGGCCACTGCTCAAACCTGTTCGTTCATAACTTCTGCAAGAAAAGCTTGCTGGGTCGAGTCACCTTGCCAAAGACAGGGAGACCGGAAACTCAGGGTTAAAAGCATCTTTCGATCTAGGTTTAGACCTGTAGCTGCAAATCCTAAGCAGCACCCCCACCGTCATCTGCACGTGATTTGAACTTGGAGGTGACTTTCAGGTCAATTTTCTTCGTCTCTTAGCAGCCTGGCAGACTGTGGCAGGGTGTACACCTGGAGCATGTGTCTAAATGTAATACCAAATGAAAGAAATATACAACAAAAAGCCCAGTTCCAGCTCACAGCCCATTACTGCCTCAAGGTCATTCCGCTTCCCAAGCTCAGTGGAATTCTGAATGAGAAATGCTTTGCATCTAAGCCTCACCCCCCCTTTTTTTTTTTGCAACCCTAAGAGGTCAGAGGTTATCTGAGAAGCTGATAACCTAACATCCTAATACAGTGGTACCTCAAGATACGAGTGCCCTAACATACGAGATTTTTGAGATACGAGCTGTTAAGCGAGCAATTTTTTGCTTTGAAATACGAGCAACATTTGAGATAGGAGTCATCGCGTGGATCGGCCGGCTGCACACGACCCACCAGTTTACCGCGACTCGAGCGTCTCATAGTTTCCCACGCATCAAGGTAACGGAACGAATTAAACTCGTATCTCAAGGTACCACTATAGTAGCCAGGATGTTGACTATGCTGCCTTGAGATTACTTGCTCATTCCTTTATTCCTGCAAATAATAGCCTCGCTTCTGCTTTATGTGAGGCAGGGAGGTAAGGAGAGACCAATGAGTGAAGACCTTGTCCTTGTGGAATTATGTTCCAGCCAGAGAAACAATCACTGCAAAAAATGGTAAATCACATTGTTAAAATGTGACCTGCATGACAGAGAAAAAGAAAATGAGTGCTGGAGGAGGGGGTGGGGGAGGGGAGAGTACAGTAAAGAGGTGGCCAGGCTGGGCTAATTGAGAAGGTGACATTTGTAAAAGCAGCCAAACCCCCACCCTCCAGCTACCTGCTGCCAGAACAGGGCAGGCAGGGGAAGAAACTCGCTCAAAGGCCCTAAGAGGTGAGTGTCTGGAAAATTCCAGGACCAGCAGGGTCAGTGTGGCGTGAGCTAGAGAGAGAGCAATGAGAGAGGCAGAATGGAAATGGGGGACAGGATCCAACATGGGTGGTTTCAAGGAGGGAAAATGTGATGTAATGTGCTTTCAAGGATCACTCTGGCCCAGTCGGGATGGCTCAGTGGTAGAGCATCGACCCATGAACCAAGAGGTCGCCGGTTTGATTCCTGGTCAGGGCACATGCCTGATTGTGGGCTTGATCCCCAGCAGGGGGCGTGCAGGAGGCAGCCGATTGATGTCTCATTGATGTTTCCATCTCCTCCCTCTCTCTTCCTTTCTCTCTAAAAAACAAAACAAAAACACATATTTAAAGGACCATCTGCTAAGGGACTAAGCGGCAGGAGTGAAGGACAAAAAGGAGGGAGGCTTGGAAAGTCCCTCCCCTCCCCCACAACACACACAGATGAGAAGGGTCGGATTCACTTCTCTCAGCACACAGCACAGTTACCTAAACCAGTGGTCGGCAAACTCATTAGTCAGCAGAGAGGCAAAACTCGGCTTGAGCGCCACTGACCTAAACCAGAAGCTAAGGGAGATACTGTTTTCACCTGTGTGTGAGGGTGCATTTCCGTTTTACAAACGAGGCACCGAGGCTTGGCATATATCAATCGGCTGCCTCCTGCACGCCCCCTACTGGGGATCAAGCCCACAAGCAGGCCTGTGCTCTGACCAGGAATCCAACCGGGAACCTCTTGGTTCATGGGTCCATGCTCTACCACTGAGCCATCCCGGCTGGGCCAGAGTGATCCTTTAAAGCGCATTATATCACCTATTGCTTCCACCTCACACTGCCATCTCCCTGAGGACCTGCAGAGCTATTGTTTTTCTGGAGGAGAAGCAGGTTTGCTTTCAGTTTATTAATGAACCCTGGCGCAGTACCCAATGTTCCTGTCACAAAATACACTGTCATCATTGGGGACATAAATGCCAGGGAAACATTTCCGTTCCTGAGTCTCCCCTGAGAAAACTTTCATTATAAGGGAGGGTACTCCAAAATGAGGGGAAAACAGGTGTCACCCTCCTTGTCCGTTTGCTGGGCCTCTGTATCAGACACACCATGGAATTTCAGTTTCCACGGACCATATACTCATCGAGTTTAATTCATTTATTTTCCTTTTTTAGAAATATATTTGTATTGACTCCAGAGAGGAAAAGATAGGAAGAGAAAGAACCATCAACGGTGAGAGAGAATTATCAATCGGCTGCCTCCCGCACGCCCCCTACTGGGGATCAAGCCCGAACCCCCGCCATGTGCCCTGACAGGGAATGGAACAGAGACCTTCTGGTTCATAGGTCGATGCTCAACCACTCCAATACTCCTGTTAGTTCTGATTTTGTAATCACCGCATTGCACTTCATTTCATATTCATACTCAAGGCAGCAAGAATGTGGAGTCCAAAACTGGCATCATCATGAAAAGCGGCCTCAATCATTCTGATATTCGTCTGTTTCCTCAGTCTCTAGGGCAGTGGTTCTCAACCTTCCTAACGCTGCGACCCTTTAAGACAGCTCTTCATGTGGTGGTGACCTCCAACCATAAAATTATTTCCGTTGCTGCTTCATAACTATACTTTTGCTACTGTTATGAACTGTAATGTAAATATCTGATATGCAGGATGTATTTTCATTATTACAAATTGAACATAATTAAAGCACAGGGATTAATCACAAAAACAATATGTAATTACATATTGTGAAATATTTATTTCTAATGACAAATAAATGAAATCTTGTCTTGAATCGTGGTGTAGCATGGGTAACAGTCTTCATATGACAACAGTAAACTACATTGCTACACTTTGCTATACCGAGGGGCAGTGTGTTGGCTCCTAAGACCATGGGAAATAGGTGTTTTCCGATGGTCTTAGGCGACCCCTGTGAAAGGGTCATTCGACCCCCAACGGGGTCGTGACCCACAGATTGAGAACCACTGCTCTAGGGTGACACGTACATGTATAGTCCTCAGGGGCTCCGGATGCAAAAAGAGGAAGAAGCCCACCTTCCAGCTATGACAGCTGAGACCACCCACCGCAGGCCGCACGGCGAATGTCTCCCCGGAACCCAGGCCCATCAGTGGCAGCTCGTCAATACACTCACGTGGGACGCCAGCAGGACCGTTGGATTAGTTTCCTTTGGCTGGCGGAGAGGCAATGTGTTACCTCGATAGCATTGACAACAGAAAATGAAAGTGAATTAAGACCCATATAAGTCATGGCCTTATCAAGGAAAATGCTATTTTATACAGCGCGAGCCACACTGTCACTGGGAATGGCTGTGATTTATAGGAGAGGGGGCGATGGGGATAATTTATACGGAGGAGAAATGTAAACCTGGAGAGAACGATTTTAGGCGGAAATGGAAAATCTGGAAGCCCGGCCGAGCTTTGCAAGACTGCCACCTCGACTTGCTTTTTCGAAAAAAAAAAAAGGGCTCCATTTCTCTAATTCCTCAACGCACTTGGAGCTCAACTATCTAGCACCCAGTTTGAGTTGGAGGAAGCATTTGTAACATGAAAATAGTTTGTGATCCTTAAATGTGGTGGACACTCTCTCTAAAAAAAACAAAAAACAAAAAAAGAACACAGGCACTTTACCCGATATGCCTTTGTATCATTATTTTATAGTCCGTGCCATCATGGTTGGCAGACCATCAACGCATCATGTGGACCTAAGTTAATAAATATGTAATCTATGCCGTGTTTACTGTACTCTAGCCAAGCTACATTTCTTTTTTATGCCTCATGGACACGGCCTGGCGTGGGGATTTTGTCAACTAGGTGAAAGGAGAGTGGAAGGATGAATGCTGCTGTTATTTTTATTAACATCGACACCCTACTTAACACAGTGCAGCAACATGGAAAAGAACCCTCCAGTCTGGATCTAAAATATATATATAGGAAGCCAGAGTGATAAGAACTGGCAGCTAGACCTTCTTCACCTTTGGCTATTGCTCTTTTCATCAAATTTTTGGAAGCCATTTTCAACTTCATTGTGGTAAGGCATGAAGGGGTGACCTGTCACGGTTGCTCAACACTTAACAGATGAGTTCAAAAAGTCAAAATACTCCATACTGTCCGTTTTCCTAGAAACTGCGGTCGGAAAAGCCAGCCGGAACTGTTAACCGCTGGGGAGGTCTCAAAGGATGAAGCCAGTTTCATTTTATTCCAGTATATTTTACTTGATATTGTTTTTTTTAATGCGATCACACACTTGGGTCTCCTGGCGCCAATGAAACTGTCACGTTATTAAAACAGGGTGTTTGGTTTGTTTTGCTGGTATCCCTTAAAACACCGAACTCATCACCAGCGCATCCTGGGCTCAAAAGTAGCAGCTTTATTAAACCAGAGGTTGGCCTGCTGGTCTCTTTCTAAGAAATTCCTTATTGGACACAGCCTCTGTCTGTGGCTGCTTTTACGCTATAACTACTGAGTTGAGCACTTATAACAGAGACCATATGGCCCACAAAAGCCTAAAGTATTGACTCTCTGGCCTTTTAGAGAAAAAATTTTGCCAACCCTTTATTAAACTGCTTACTCTTCTTTGCAAATAGCTAACGAATAAAGCACACATAGAATGAACTTTTTTTTTTTTTTTTTACTGTTCTGAGTAAATGAGCTTTTTGTTTTTCTTCTTTTAAAATGCTGGTTTGCAAAGCAAACAATTATTTTCAACATTAGAGTTCCTTACCATGGTGTCTTGGAGGAAAGGGCCATTCTTCTGATCGTTTCTGGATACCAAAGAGGTAGCTTGTCATACTCATTCATCTAAGAGGTTTTATTGGCACCGATGTGACATAATTTAATGCACCACCACGTCTTTTAAGGCTAGCAATTGTTTTTAAGAATGCTTGGCGGTTTTATAAAACTATCACAGTTCTGTTAGAATAAAGAAATGTGGCAACGGAATCCGAAAGTGGCTATTTTGCAGTTGGAAGAACAAATACATTGCGATTAAGAACAATGGTTTAAGTCTAGCCAAAGACTAAACGGCCCTGGCGTTAGGGACAACTCTGCTAGGGTGACACATTCCATCCAAAGGTCACACAGCGAGTTATCGACAGCTTGCAAACTGCAAGCTTCTGAGGCAACAGCCTTAGAACCTGGGATAGTGGTTTGGCCTGATCTGATGTGTTCTCTGGAAGAGGACGAGTCTATTCTAGCTGGGCCACGTGGATGGGAATAGACATCAGCTGTTTTCCCTTCCCCAATCCTGCATGAGGCCAGATCTGCACTTGTACAGAGACCCTATGGTCATACACACACATGTAACTAGGCCACATGGCATCTCTACGGAGGGTCATTCTCCAGCATATGCAGGAATTCTGTGAAACCAGGAAGACATGCAACTTCTACCTTAAGTTGCAAATACTGAGAGCTGCAACAGTGGTCTCACAAATTCAATTTCATAAACGTCTGTTGAGAACTGCAGGCTCCTGGCATTCTAGCACTTCCACGTGCCTTCAAGTGTACGGAACACGCACATGTTTATATCAGCCTTGTCACATCGCTGATTCAGGGGTGGGCACACTACCAGTCTACATCAGAGGGTCTCACGGGGGTGTGTGTGATATTAAACCCCTCCCCCTCCAGGGCACATCTGGCAAAGTCTAGAGATATTTTTAGTTATCGCAGCTAGGATGGTGTTATTGGCATCTAGTAGACAGATGACAGGATGCACTCAACATCCTCCATGCACCCACCACCTGGAATCACCTGACCCAAAGTGTCACCAGGGTCGAGGCGGAGACCTTGCTTTAGGTGTTGTTTCTACCACAACTCACCACAAGGAAAGGAGCAACATGGGCCATCTGTCATTCTCTTTAGCCAGCCCCCTGAGTGTAGTCAGCTGACTAAATACAGTGGTACCTCGAGATACGAGTGCCCTAACATACGAGATTTTTGAGATACGAGCTGTTGAGTGAGCGATTTTGGCTTTGAAATAGGAGCAACATTTGAGATAGGAGTCATCGCATGGATCGGCCGGATGCACACGACCCACCAGTTTACTGCGACTTGAGAGTCTCATAGTTTCCCACGCCTCAAGGTTACGGAACGAATTAAACTTGTATCTCGAGGTACCACTGTATTGGCTTCATGCTCTTCGTGAGGTTAAATGCCATTAAAGAGCCAGTTTGCTTGCTTTTACAGACACACCCTGGCCAGGAGAATACTACGAGGACAAGATGGTACTCTCAGTGGAAACAAGCTAATCTGTAACTATTTATGTCGTAATGTAGTTGTTCACACACATTGCCCTGGGCAGACTGAAGGTGACACTTAGGCACTGTCCTAAACCCAAACGGGCAGACACAACACTCACCAAACGGGGAAGGGCTTTTTAAAAGGATTCCAATCCATATACAGTAGAGAGGCAAAATGAAAGCTCTTGGTCTCATCTCTGTTTCCTTCCCATCAGTAATTTAGATTCTTCCTCGTGAGAAAGCCCCACATTCAGTGTCCCTTTACCTTGCAATGTTCAAAATTGTTTTCTATAATTTCAAAATATAGAAATACCTAATTTTAAGAAGTCTTGACAAGAAAATTATTGTATTTATAATGTAGAGCATCATACATTTTTTCTAATGTGTGCAATCTTTTTTTTAAAAAATATATTTTATTGATTTTTTACAGAGAGGAAGGAAGAGGGATAAAGAGTTAGAAACATCGATGAGAGAGAAACATCGATCAGCTGCCTCCTGCATGCCCCCTACAGGGGATATGCCCGCCACCAAGGTACATGCCCTTGACCGGAATCGAACCTGGAACCTTTTCAGTCCACAGGCTGACGCTCTATCCACTGAGCCAAACCGGTTTTGGCTAATGTGTGCAATCTTATATTGGTTTAACTGGAGAGCCTTTTCTATCTCATTTCACATTTATGATTTGACGAGAAGCAGCTCACACTGAGAAACCCGTAAAACCAACCACCTTCTGGAAAGGAGATACCCTCCAATGAGGTTGGCTACGGGGCTCTTGGTTGGAGAAGGAGCCAAGTGCAAGGCCAAGTTGCCAAATCCAAGGGGCTGGTCCACCTTTCCAGTTCTGGCTCATTGTCTCCAACTCCGGTCTGCTGCCTGCGTTTGACCTCCAGATGACCATGACTTTTTCTACTCAAATGTGCAGCTTTGCTATAAATAAGATAGTATAGCTGTGCAGGCTATAAATAACTACAAATTATATGCTTTCCCCAGTCTGTTTATACTAACACTGCAAAACCCTTCCCTTGCTGTGACTGACTGGCCTCTGTAGGTACACTAAGAAAATATAACGGCAAAAATCACACTTCAGCTTCTAGAATGGAAAAGAGTCAGGGTCCCAAATACACTACAAATAGATGGAGAAAGTTACTGGGACGGAGAAAATTACAAAAAAAAAAATGTTTACATGTCTGTTTGGAAGAGTTGAGGACACAAGTACTTCAAGAAAATAAATTTATCATGTAATCATGTTCATTTCCATTACCTAATGAAAGTGGGAAAATGACAAAATTATTTTGTATGCTAAAATAATATAAAACTCAAAGTAAAAATAATGGTTTTGTAAAAAGGGTTGAAAGACATTTAATTCACTGAGGCATGCTATATTCACGGCATTTAGGAAAAAGTGTTTTTAATATTTTCCATCCACTTTCTATACTACCTACTGTATTCTGAAAATGTGCTTCTGAATCTCAAATATTGTTTTTCTAATACAGAAGACAATGTCAGAACCAAATAGCTGGCCATTTGGAATATGGAGCACAGCCATAATATTAGATTTGACCTGGTCCTGCCATTTTCATGGCTGCGAAAAAGTCACTAAACTCTTCAAGCCTCATTTTCTCATGTGCACAAAGGAAATGAGGAAAATGCCCACAGTGTTCGTGAGAAGAATAAGTGGTCCATGAAAATGCCAGGGCCAATCAATGCATTATCAATCTGACATGTGGAATCTACACTTCCCCCTACTCTTTCTAGGTCTAATCACTTCCAATACTCGCAATGCTCTTAGGAAGAATGCTTTTTCACAATAGGAAATAAGTTTACTGTGGTAGTAAACACGCCACTCTCCAAAGTTATGCATAATTTGAATGCATTTGAATCTTATGAAGGCCAGGAAAAATCTTTTTGGTTAACATCTTTTGTAAATGACGTAATTCTTCAACTATAATTTTTTCTTTCTAAAAAAAGGTAATTGGTCGAAACCGGTTTGGCTCAGTGGATAGAGCGTCGGCCTGCGGGCTGAAAGGTCCCAGGTTCGATTCCGGTCAAGGGCATGTGTCCTGATTGCAGGCACATCCCCACTAGGAGGCGTGCAGGAGGCGGCTGATCGATGTCTCTCAGCGATGTTTCTAACTCTCTATCCCTCTCCCTTCCTCTCTGTAAACAAACAAACAAAAATCAATAAAATATATTTAAAAAAATAAAAAAAGGTCATTGTTTTAATCAATGTTGAGACTAGATTTTTTTCAGGATAATATAAATAAAGGTTAATTTTCTGTTGATTACCAGAGGGAGAGGAGGGTAGGGTGAGGGATACGCAGTAGTACTTGTCATTATTACAAAGCATGCACATTGCATGTTGTTTCCGGGGAAACAAGTCACTTCTAAACATAGCCACTTGTTAAACCGTGGCACCTGTGAGCTTTAAGTAACCAAACAGATAAATAACCAAATAAAACACTATAGCAGTGTTTTAGGTTCGGTATTTTATAGAACTGAACTAACTAGAAAGGAGCCTGATCGGAAACAGCAGCAGCTGAGTCACTGCCCTGAGCTGGAGAGCTGAAGTGATCGGCAGAATCAGACATCATTTCGAGTAAGGCAATGGAAACAGACATCGTCTCCCAAGACAGAAAGGCGTTCCAGAAACACACAGAACCATGCAAAGAAGGTGACGATCCTGGACTTGAGACCAGCCATGCACCTCCCCTCCTTCCCCTCGGGTGAATCACAACGTACGTTTAACGGGATCTTGGGGAAGAGGCTCCTGGGTGGTCTTGAGTAAGCTTTGGGACACTATGGAGAAAATAAAAGAACGTGACTGAAAACAAAAACAGAAACATGAGCAGGATGGCTGACACTCACTCACGTGACTGCACCAACCGAAGGAAACACTCAAAAACAGAGGCAGAGAAGGAAGAACAAACACGAAACCGATATCCTGAGTTTGGGCCCCGGCATGGACCCAAAGTGCATGGAGAAACAGATGATGTATTTCAGTGGTTCTCAACCTTCCTAAGGCCGCGACCCTTTAAGACAGCTCCTCATGGGGTGGTGACCCCCAACCATAAAGTTATTTCCGCTGCTACTTCATCACTGTCATTTTACTGTTGTTATGAACTGTAATGTAAATATCTGATAGGCAGGATGTATTTTCGTTGTTACAAACTGAACATAATTAAAGCATAGTGATTAATCACAAAAACTATGTAATTACATATTGTGAAAAATTTATTTCTAATGACAAATAGATGAAATTTTGTCTTGAATCGTGGTGTAGCATGGATAACAGTCTCCATAGGACAACAGTAAACTACATTGCTACACTTTGCTACACCGAGGAGCGGGGTGTTGGTTCCTAAGACCATGGGAAATAGGTGTTTTCCAATAGTCTTAGGCGACCCCTGTGAAAGGGTCGTTCAACCCCCAAAGGGGTCGCGACCCACAGGTTGAGAACCGCTGATCTATTTGCACACAGCATCTTGGAATCCGGGGGGCTTTGTCTCTGAGAGTCCCTCCAAGTCCCCTGGGGAAGGGTGATCCCTGGCTCCCCTTCTCCCTCAGCGCCCAGCGTCACCAGTTCTCTTCCCTGCATGGTCCATGGTCCACGGCATCTCTATGGCTCCACCGTTCCCATGGCAGCCTCTGGCTCTCAGCTCTCGGCTCTTTGTTGAGACTTCACTCTTCCCTTCTCCTTCCACCTTTCTCACTGACCCCCAGCCTCTCAAGTTTGCTTCCTTGATAAATTATCCTGTGACCCATTTCCCCGGAAACGGAGCACCGCCTGGCTTAGCCATTACATCTTCGTTGGGGGCACGAACCTTGCGTAAATCTTAGCAAAGTGAGTGCCATCCGGGGCGCCTGCAGAGGCTCCGTCTGAACTCTGGTGACCGCTGGCTGCTCCCCGAATCACACCAAACTGATCAACTGGAGAGGGCATGTGGAGGGGCTGCCATAGGGTTTGGGGTGTGTGTGTGTGTGTGTGTGTGTTGGGGGGGGGGGCGGGATTCGTGTTTCTAACTCTTGAAGCAAATCCATCACCACTAATAATTTTTTAAAATCCTTTCTTTTTGCCGAGACCGGTTTGGCTCAGTGAATAGAGCGCCGGCTTGCGGACTGAAAGGTCCCAGGTTGGATTCCCGTTGGGGGCATGTACCTTGCTTGCGGGCACATCCCCACTGTGGGGCGTGTAGGAGGCAGCTGATCGATGTCTCTCTCTCATCGATGTTTCTGACTTTTCTATCTCTCTCCCTTCCTCTCTGTAAAAAAAAATCAATAAAATATATTTTTAAAAAATCCTTTCTTTTTATTTATTTATAAAATTCTTTTTTAATTGTCACATGTATACATATGTTATGTATATACATACTTATAGCCGCCTCCAAAAAAAAAAATCCACCTTGGAAAAGAAGGGAAAACATTGGCAATATGTCAGGAGCTCTCCCCCAGCAGCGAAACCAGTCAGAACCTCCTTCACAAGGGCCCTTTGTTGAGAGGGTCCAGGTGACAGAACCCCCCGCGTGTTCCCGGTTACCTGACCTAATTCACTTCTTTGTGTGAAACCGGAGAAAGGAGCATTTTGCCCGAGAAGCTTCCAGCGTCCAATCGGAGCCAGGCAAGGTGCCCGCCGGGGCTGCCAATTCCTGCACCTGCGCTCCCCCGGGACGGCGCTCCCACGGGAGAAAGGACAACGGGAGCTTTTCCATCGGGTTCCACCGGGGACTGGGCTTCGCCAGGGAAGGTCATCGAGGCGCAGGCCCCGTGTCTGTCCGGCGGAAGCCTCTGATTACACCGGTAACCGTCATACAATCCCCGCCACCCCGAGGCAGGAAACAGCGACTGCTCCCCTCACAAAGAGGGGAGCGCGGGCAGGCGCCTCTCCAACAAAGCCAGTCCCCATTACTGAGTTTCATCTCCCACCGATCGGGTTGCATAACCATCTCTGGAGCAGTTAAAGCTCCCTACTCGCAGACAGAAAGCACATCAATGAAATAAAGTTGGGGGTTTAACGTGGGAGGCAGCTGAGAACAGAAGTCCGCCCGCCCGCTGTGTGACTTCCTGGGGCCTCTGTCTGTGGAAGAAGTTTCAACTCGCACGGAAGTCACCTCGACTTCATTTATTTATCCCCCAGGGTTACGAACAGCTTCAGGTTCAAGAGCAAAGGCTTCGGAAATTATATTCCCTGAGCCTTCATGTCCCTTGAAGGTTTCTAATTTAAGTCAAGAGTTGGCATCCGTTTCCAAGAGAAGAGACATAAACTTGGCATTGCCAATGTCCACGTGGGAGGTCGGAGGCCACAGGGATACTGCCTCCTTCTGGCATTTGAAGGGCATGTGATCCATGCAGTCCTATCCCCTCCCTCCACCCCACCAACAGAAGTCCCACTTAATGAAATAACTCAAAAAACACTCAGTCCCAGCCAACAGGCCTTACCCATGCAACCGAAGCCTCGTCCGCCGGGCCTGCAGTGGCAAACCTTTATTTGCCCACGTGGGGCACAGGTAGAGACCCGAACACACACACACACACGTACACGGACAAACACATATGTACACATTTGCAGAAGAGCCGAGAAGGCAAAAACAGCAACCCCAGTTTGGCTAAAGAGAAGGCCCTCGAAAGTCCCTGGAGATGACAAGACCAGTGCACCACAGCTGAGTCAGAGAACACCCCACGGCCATGCTGGGTTAGAGAGAGAGAGAGAGAGAGACAGAGATGTGTGTGCGCATGGCCGGGCATCCCCGGGAGGAGATGCCCGGCCATGCGAGAGGCGGACAGAAATGGGGTTAGTGGTGGCAAACAGACCCGTCCCCCAGCACCAGGAAAACCCCCCCGATCCGTGTGACAAGGAGCAGAGTCAGTGGCGAGAGAAGACGAGAGGTGGCCGGGCTGGAGGAAGGTCCACTTACTGACGCTGCCACACACGGCCAGGCAGTACTCCTCCGTGTCAAAGTTGTTTCGGTTGCCGCCACAGCCGCCGTAAAAGAAGGGGGCGCACTTGCCCTCGGTCACATCAAAGTACCAGCGGGAGATCATTGCTCGGCACGGCCCCGTCTCGGCTTGTTCAGAGCACACCTCTAGTCAGAGGAGACGTGGGGAACCACATTCAGCGTGAGAAGGCACCGGCTCGCGGGTCGCGCACGTGTGTACTTGGCTAGGAGACCTCCCGGGGGCACCTCGCATGGGGTTTACTGGGCAGTTTAGGGAGGAATTAACTGGATGACCCGGCAGGATGAGCTCAGAAACAAAGCAGCCCGCTCAGAGCTGGGTTTCTGTGCCGCTCTCGATGGTGGTCGCGAGAGGGATCCAGCCCCAGGTGATCCAATCTTTCAGCTGCTTCAGATGAATATTATTAATAATATTCATTAAGGTATCTGCACATCGCAACCTTTCTTCCCTTTGAAAAATAAACTTTTCCTTCAGAATACAGTGGTATCTCGAGTTACGAGTGCCCTAACATACGAGATTTTTGAGATACGAGCCGTCGAGCGAGCGATTTTTGCTTTGAAATACGAGCAACAGTTGAGATAGGAGTCATCACGCGGATCGGCCGGCTGCACACGACCCACCAGTTTACCGCGACTCGAGCATCTCATAGTTTCCCACGCCTCAAGGTTACGGAACGAATTAAACTCGTATCTCGAGGTACCACTGTACCTTTAAATGACTCTGCAGGTAAAAGGATGGTGCAGGTGAGGAGGCGAACACTTTTAATGTCTCAGACATATCTGACTTGCTTTAAGCAACGACACTGCCTGGACTTGAGGCACAAGATAAGGACACATAGTTTGAAGGGGATCCAGTGTTCAGCGGCCCAATGACTGGTGGCATTGGAAAGGCTATGTCATATCTGTCTGTCAATGGGACTTCAAGTCGGTTGCATTCTCTCTAATGAAAAAAACGATGATTTGTGTATTTACCTGTCCCTTGAACAGTAAAGTTCCAAGCAATAAAACATAATCAAACCACTCTAATTTGTTATACATACCAGGCATTGTTTTACATTCAAACACATCTTACCTGTCATCCTGCTTTGACGCCCTCCCTAAGATCAGTTTCTTTTTTTTTAATACTTAAAAAATATATATATTTATTGATTTTTTTTACAGAGAAGAAGGGAGAGGGATAGAGAGTCAGAAACATCGATGAGAGAGGGACATCTATCAGCTGCCTCTTGTCCACCCCCTACTGGGGATGTGCCCACAACCAAGGTACATGCCCTTGACCAGAATCTAATCTGGGACCTTTCAGTCAGCAGACCCATGCTCTAACCACTGACACACACCGGTTTTGGCTAAGATCAGTTTCTTAATCCCCGATTGACTTAATGTGTAGTAAACAGCCTGATTTCATTTTATTTTGATTAGATAAGAAACCTAACTCCCATGTATATTCCATGTATATTCCAGGCTGCAGGTAAGATTACAGAGAGCCTGCTGGTACCTTAGCACACACACGTGTCTTGCGTGTTCTTAGCTTTACTGACAGAACATGGGAAAGCAACCTTCTTCTAAAAGATAAAAGCCACACAAAACCCAGAGCTTCCAAATGAGTGTTCAAGACCGACCATAATCCATTACTCCAAGACAAAGATCCACAGGAATGTCAAAGAGAACTCCTGTCTTATTTCCCCATCCACACCACCCATTGGTCTTTCCAACCAGGGCAAAGAGCTGATGGCAACACCACAAGCTGCTGCCATGGTGATGGTCTCAACAGAGTGGGAAGGGGCAGTCAGTACTGAACCCCGGAAGGAGAGTGTCAAACTCTCTGCAGGAGAAATGTCCGGGGTACAGCTAGGTAAGATGACTCCAGCTCTCTTTAGATTGTTTGCAGATGGAACCATCTAGCACCAGTAGCATCAAGTACAATGCCACTCATTATTAAAATCGTCTCATTCAGTACTGTTGCTCTGAAAGTCCACCATCTCCAAGCAATGCGATTTAGTTGGTTTTATGCATCGAATTCTCTCGTAAGACAAAAATCTGCCAACCTGTTGCCGAAACCGGTCTGGCTCAGTGGAAAGAGCAGCGGTTCTCAACCTGTTGATATCGACCCCTTTGGGGATCGAACGACCCTTTCACAGGGGTCGCCTAAGACCATCAGAAAATGCAGATATTTACATCACGATGCATGACAGTAGCAAAATTTCATGGTTGGGGGTCACCACCACATGAGGAACTGTATGCAAGGGTCGAGGTCTTAGGAAGGTTGAGAACCACTGGGATAGAGCGTTGGCCTGCGGACTAAAAAGTCCCAGGTTCAATTCCGGTCAAGGGCATGTATCTTGGTTGCGGGCACATCCCCAGTAGGGGGAAGAGATGGAGTCGGCTGATCAATGTCTCTCTCTCATCGATGTTTCTAACTCTATCCTTCACCCTTCCTCTCTGTTAAAAAAAATCAATAAAATATATTAAAAAAAAATCTGCCAACCTGTTGAGGTAAGTATTCCATCCACTAGGAAATTCGATTTACCTTCCCCAAATTAATGGGCTGGCATTCTGACTGATAAAGGGTAAGTTAGTTTTGGGGGGCTCCGATCTTCTCTGAGTTCCTGACAAAACAACTTCTGGGCTGCAGAGCGAAAAATCAAGGTATAGAGTAACTGCCAACCACAGTCACCGCCTGTCTCCACTCCTGGACTTTACCTTTCGTTGTAAGAAATAACAGTAGGCTGGCTTTCCCACTTCTCTGTATTTCCCTCACCAATGTGTACACATGCATCTAAACGTTTCTATTTCTTAGATGCAGTAACACTCCTCATCCATCTCTTCCTCAGACAGAACTGATTCCAACAAGACTAAAGACAGTGGTGTGATCTGACCTCCACTTGATTGGCGTTGGCACTAGAGTTACGAGTAGCCACTCCCACGGAAGGCACAGAATGTGTGACCCGAAGTCACAGGGGCACAGGCAACAAGTCACCACGCCTCAGCCATGCAAGCCGATCCTCACATTCTAACCTCTCAGAGCACCATGCACATGCCTTCTGCGGCCTGTCTGTCACAGGCCCCATCATGCGTCACGGCTCTGCAGGGAGGAAGCATGCCTTTGCCATATCTCCTGTGCACTAAATAAAAGTGGTAGGATTTCAGGCGTGTGCCAGTAATGAGATGAAAGAATGACGATCAAAGGAGATCATCAGTGGTAGATATGTGCCTGGTGCAAACTAGTAACAATTTCTTCTTTGTTAAAATTTTAATTTAATTTTATTATTATTTTAAAATATATTTTATTGATTTTATTTACAGAGAGGAAGGGAGAGGGATAGAAAGTCAGAAACATCTATCAGCTGCCTCCTGCACACCCCCTACTAGGGATGTGCCCGCAACCAAGGTACATGCCCTTGACCAGAATTGAACTTGGGACCTTTCAGACCGCAGGCTGATGCTCTATCCACTGAGCCAAACCGGTTTTGACATAATTTCTTACTTCTGATAGAGGCAAAACCTCTCAGTCCCCAAATCAAACATTACAAAATACTTTCCTTTTCCTAGACCAAGCATGAAACATAATGACACATCCATTTTTTTTATAGTATATTCATTTTATTTTTCTTCTGTCTTTTTCTAAATGGCTATGAAACGCTTTGTTCTAACTAATTTGTAGAGCCCCAAGCACTAAGAAAAAGCATCCAGAACTCAAAATCCATTTCTGTGCCAACTAAGTAAACAGAAAGAACTACAAGATGGGTCCCCTCTTCTGGCTGAAATCTCCAGAGGGAGTCTTAATCCATCAAACAACAAAAAAAAAGCAATGGAAGAGTGACAAAATCTCCATTTGGAGAACGTTTTGTTGGCTCTTGAGCCATTATCGTGGCTGCTGAACTCCTGACCTGGAATGGCTCAAACAGTGTCACCACCTTGCTGTGGACATTGGGGACAATGTTTCCATGCCTTTTTGATCTTTGTAAGGAGGGTCCTTGCTGAGATCTGTGCGGGTTTGAACACTAACCTGCATTTGGTAAAAACCAGGCTTATATAAACACAAGGTAGAAGCAGAGCGAGCGCTTCCAACGTTATATAAAATGATTACGTAATCCACTGTCCAAAATATAATGCTTAATCACAAAATATTAACTCTGAATGGCTTTCAAATTGGAGCAATTTTGTGCGGACAACCAGAATGAGAATGCTAATTTTACACTTTTTGAAAAATTCAGCATGAAGATAGCTGTGGAAGTGTCAAGCTAGGACGGGGAGAAAAATCCCCATTTTCAAATATATGATAATGATACTGCCATTTTCAAAAGCAAAGTTAACAGATTAGCAAATAATTAGCTGTAAGTAAGCACTAACTGAAGGATAATTCTAGAATAATGGAAAACTTTTTATTATTTCATTTTTAGTAATTAAATTTCAATTATTCTCACATTATTAGAATATATGTATAATAAAAGCCTATTATTACATGGAATGTATGAAGTTTAAATTTATAAATAGCAACCACTTGAATAATCCAACTTATTAATCAAACTAGAGTTATTTACAAAAAGCTAGGATTATTCTGATATTGTAAAAAAAAGTTATGAAGCATAGTTTCTCCAAATGCTGCAAGAACATATGGACAACTGAAGTTCATATAAAAATAGCCACATTCCTTGAGTTTAAAAAATTACATATTTTGCAATTTTAACATAGAAATGGTAAAGGAAAGAAGACGAATATAGTTTGATCTCACAATAAGTCATCTGTTTAATGTTAACAATAAAATAAAATGAAAATGACAGGGATACTGACATATACTAAATATGCTAATATTTAATATTTTGAATCAATGTTTATATATTTACCTAATCACACAGTCCATTAAAAATGAAAACAAATGACTTCAATGCCATTGATACTAACTTTTAGATTTTAGCCTGATTAAGTTATGGCTAGTAGTGCTACAGGATGAAACTTCACGAGTTAAGTTATTAGAACCGATCTTATATTCAGATAAAGAATGACTAGACAGATTGTGTTTGATTCTTATGGATGAAAAAAATTTTAAAAACCAATCCATTAGAAAACTGGTTATTTTTTAAAGAATTAGCATTTTTTTTTTCACAGTAGTGGGTATTTTTAACGGGAAAGAGAATTTATAATGTGCTTGCAAAGATGAGCAAGTACTCATAAAAATCACAATCAACAGAAAATTCCTCTGATCAGAGCAACAAGTTGTCAGATATTTATTACCTGCTAATCATATTTTACTGAAGAGAGAGAGGCATGTAAAATTAGGCAGGCAAGAGAGGCATGTAAAATTAGGCAGGCAGGCTCCAACTAGAGTCTCATGACAAATCTCATGTAAGCCTGAAATACGGGCTGAAATATACAAACAAGTGGAGGGAACAGCTGTGCTAGTAATGAAATCACTGCCTCATTATGACGGGTGCTAATTTGTCACGGAAGTCTCTGGAAGATACGTGCGGTAGACTTGCCTTTAACTGAATTGTGCCGATTCTCTCGGGCTATCCAATACATCTATCACTCTAAATATACCTGACCTGATTCTCATGTCCCTCCATGATGGAGGGTTATTTATAAAACGCCACCCGAGGAGATGTACTTGTACAGTACACGTTTAGACTGTGAATCGGCACTCTTGTGTCCATGGTGTTGGAAAGCACTGACAATGGAGCACCGCTCTGCCTTCCCCATACCTTTGTTTCCTCTTTGTTGTGGAATAAACTTGTTTTTCTCTAAGCTGTGTGGCCAGTCTGAGGCCCAGCACTGTATGACAAGAAGTTCTGCACTCTGAATGAGGCAGGAGAAAGTGATTTTTCTTATTGAGTCTGAGAGAAGATGTGTCTCCAAAGCCGGGTTTGGCTCAGTGGATGGAGTGTCGGCCTGTGGACTGGGGGGGTCCCAGGTTCGATTCCGGTCAAGGGCACGTACCTTGGTTGCGGGCACATCCCCAGTAGGAGGTGTGCAGGAGGCAGCTGATCCATGTTTCTCTCTCATCGATGTTTCTAGCTCTCTATCCCTCTCCCTTCCTCTCTGTAAAAAAATCAATAAAATATATTTTAAAAACAACAACAACACTGATTTACACTGTTTGCCAATGTCCCTGGTGTCCATTCTCCCTCCATTGGAATGTCGCGCTACCAATGGTGGTGCCTCACAAAATTCCTCAGTACTTTAATATCAGCTTTTACAGGCTGGCAGGAGTCAGCTGTACCACACCCATGAGAGGCAATGGGGCACAGATGAAACTAGAAACAATGATACAGGGAGAGAAATTCTGAGAATTTTCTGATTTGCTTGGTCTTGACAGTTGAATTATTTAAAAGACCTATCAGGGGTCTTCCATATTTGGTGACATTTGATAATATGTTAAGAGCAGCACCAGAGATGAGGAAAATTTTCCCTGTTAGTTTCTCACTCCCTGCCTCTACCTCCTCAATCTGCACAGGATGTGGGACCGGAAATGCTCCTAGAGACCGCTGCTGGCACAGCTGCCCCAGAGTCAGGCGGGCCGGCGTCACCTGGGACTCAAGACCCACACCAGACATACTGGCTCAGGATCTGCATTGAGCCAGTGCCCGGGTGACTTGCATGAATATTCATGTTTGAGAAGCGCCGTGATCAACAACACCTCTGTGCAGGTGAAATGTCAAAAATAGATGTATGGGATTCAATCACTCTCTAAGAACCAGAGGGAAAGGATTAGTTCAAGTTGCCTAGGTTTTAGCTTATTAAAAGCGGCTCGCCCGTATCTAGGAAGTGAGGGATATAACATACTCTGGTAGAGTTGTCAGAGTCAAATAAATACACGTATCGGAAACTTAATTTTGCCTTGAAGTTCTGTCTTAAGCAACATTAAAGCAGCTTTAACACGTTTGCCCTAAATCCAATACCAATAGTAATTTTCTCACTCAGATTTAAGTCTAATAAAAACTCAGACTTCTCAGGAACCTGAACTTCATATTGTTCTTGCAATATGCCGTAACACGAGAAATATCAAAGCTTTTATTTTCATTGGGAAATAGAAGGAAGAAAGCTGACAATCCAGGGAAGACCACTGGACTTAAAACTGTACCTCTTTTCTACCACTTCTCTTACTGCAAAAAAATAATGTGGTTGCCGCATTGAAGCCCTTTGTAATTAAAATGACAATTTGTTGGCTTACTGTTGGCATTTCTAATTCGTAGTAAACATTACTTCTATGAAGGATCAGCGTACATAATACTTATAATTATGACAACCGTAGCACCTTGTCAGTTGAGCACTTACTGTCTACCGGTCACTGTACTAAATGTTTCCCATGAATGACTTCACTCAGTCCTCACAAAATGATTACAATGAGGTAGGTCTTATTATAAACACGACTTTACTAAGGGAAGCAATGAGGCCCAACTATTGTAGAATTGATACAAATTTACCTAGCACGTGGTAGAGCCAGGATTTGACTCTGAGAAGCTTATTTTGTAAAACAAGCTGAAATTCCAAGGGCCAGGCCTACATATGGTCAGTACCCAAAATGAAGCATCTAAAGCAGTGGTTCTCAACCTGTGGGTCGTGACCCCTTTGGGGGTCGAACGACCCTTTCACAGGAGTCGCCTAAGACCATCGGAAAATGCAGATATTTACATCACGATGCATAACAGTAGCAAATTTCATGGTTGGGGGTCACCACCACATGAGGAACTGCATGCAAAGGTCAAGGCCTTGGGAAGGTTGAGAACAGTAATTCTTGCAACCAACATGCATCTACATTACACACGTGAAACAGACTTGCCCAGATTACTTAACTGGCCCACACCAACACAATGATCAAAAATACTCTAAAAAAAAAAATCCTCTCTCAGATTTTGGACATGCTTCAGAAGGAAATAGTTGAGCATTTTGATGAAAAATTTATATGAGTACATATAATTTTAAAGTTAAGATTGTAAACTTTTTTATTTTCTGGATAACAGTGGCTAAAATATTAATGCCTGAACTTTTCAAGAGGAGAGCTTATTTTTAAAAATTCAACATTGAGATAAGAAAAACTTTAGGAAAGTAGCTGAGATTTTAAGAAATGTATAACTGGCATAGTATGGAAAATTAGGCAGAAAGTGTCAATTCTCAAAAATCGTACCCAGAAATCATATAGAGCAGGTGAGACTACTGGTTAGAAAATATTCATTATACTATTGTATTAAATTGTTAAGGTCTACACTTGAATTTCAATAAAATTTTAAAGGTAAAAACATAAAAAAAGAAAACAAAATGAAAATAAAATAATTCTGCCGAGACCGTTTTGTCTCAGTGGATAGAGTGTCGGCCTGTGGACTGAAAGGTCCCAGGTTTGATTCCATTCAAGGGCACGTACCCTGGTTGCGGGCACATCTCCAGTAGGGGGTGTGTGCAGGAGGCGGCTGATCCATGTCTCTCTCTCATGGATGTTTCTAACTCTCTATCCCTCTCCCTTCTTCTCTGTAAAAAAATCAATAAAACATATTTAAAAAAAAGGAAAAAGAAGAAGAAAATAATCCTCTCTCACACACTCTACTTAGTCTGCCTCTCACCATAACTAAACCACCTTCGTGGAATTAACTAGGCATGCAGTATCTGAAATATAAAGAACTTCGTAGTGTTTTCCTAATGACCAGTATCAGGTATTTTATAAAGGCCCAGAGAGCACATATTTCCAGCCTTGCGGGTTACATGGTGTTCACTCCACTCGGCTTCTGTAGCGTAAAAGCAACCACAGACCCCGTGTAAACACATGGATTGCCTAGTACAAGCTTTTAATTGATTACACAGTCGCCAACCTTTCGGACCTCACGGACCACCAGTGGTGCACAGACCGCCGGTTGGTGACCGCGGAATTAGAAAACATGGCCATAGTTTGTTATGCTCAGTGTGACATAACAGTCACATGAATGTATGCCTATAGCAAAGGAATTCACATTCAAGGAAGCACAGGGTAATCTGCAGCTGGGTGAGTTTGCCAGCAAAACAGTCAAGTGTTGACATGACTGTACAGCTATGCACTATCAGGAATTTAAAAGAAAAGTCTCTAGGCCTCCGTTGCTTTGGCTTTAAATGGGGAAGTGAAATTTCTAACCACACAGCAGAGTTACAAGGATTCAGAGACAGAACCATCACCCTAAAGGGCAAGGGGGGAGGTGATTCTGAAAACATAAGAATCCCAGCCCCATCTGCCACCACACTGTCAGACCAACTTCCCCAAAGCACCTTCCTGCCACTGTGTCCTGCCATCAGCAAGGACATGGTGACTCTCTGCTGAGTAAGTGAACATAACGGGGAAAAACAGTTATGCTGCATGGACAAAGCTGGCTAGATTACATAAAAAATTATGTGATTTATGACAATCCATATGCTTAAGTGAGAGTCAGGTTCATGAAATTAACTCTGACGTCAGAAGTTACCCTGACGTCTTGGGTTTATGGAGTGTAATCCCTTCTCAAAACACAGGAAATCAGGAGCAAGTGTCTAAATACAACATTGCTTCATTCAAATTGGTAGAATACCGTTATTTTCCGGCGTATAAGACGACTGGGCATGTAAGATGACCCCCCACTTTTCCAGTTATAATACAGAGTTTGGGATATACTCTCCCTATAAGATGACACCCAGCATATAAGACAACCTCCGACTTTTGAGAGGATTTTCCTGGGTTAAAAAGTTGTCTTATACGCTGGAAAATACGGTATTCATTAAACAGAAAAAAAAAAAAAGGCAGCCTCCCTAAGAAGGCACTTTCACGTCCCAATAAAATAAAAACAACACAAATCAAGCAAGTTAAATTTCACAGCAAAAAGTAACGTTATATATCCACCAAATATCCCTTTCCTTCTTTCATGAAATATAATTGCAACTACTCACTCAACTAATATTTATTGAAACTTTCTGTAAGCCAGGCACTCTGTGCAATGCTAATGAAAATCTAGTCCTTGCCTTCAAGCTCATAGCCCAGGTGGTGAGAGAGGTAACACACAATGGAGTGTAATACACACCTACTGCCTTGGAAATACCAAGGAGGTCACCTAACTGACAGCCGCTGTCAACACTCGGTTCAATGGGGTTTCGCAGAACGAGCTGGGATTTGCCAAGCAGCACATTCAAGGTACAGAAGAGACTGTATCACAGAGACTTCACATTCGTGGAAATGAATTGGTGGACTGCTTATTAACCAAAAAGAGTCAAATAAAGCATAAGATCTCTTGTTTGAATTTTATTTTTCGTTGGGAAGACAGTGCAGTAGACTGGCTAGAAATGTCTAATGCTGCTATGATGTTTTCCTATGATGTTTTCATTTTCCCCAAGAAAGAAAACCCCTGTAAACAGTGGATTACCTCGGACCACCTCTTCCACAGACTCTGTGGTGGTGGTGGTGGTGGTGGCGATGCTGGTGGTTCTCTCCGTGGCCTCTTCATAGGGTTCTTCAGTGTCTTCCTCTACCTCCTCGCCATCCTCATCATCTTCATCGTCCTCAGCTTCTTCTTCCTCAACATCAGCCACTTCCTCCTCCTCTGTCACTTCCACGACTTTGTCTTCACTGGAGCAGGAAAGAGAAGGAACAGCGAGAGTCAATGAAACAGGTTTCAGGAAAGGAAAAAAAAAAACCAACACCAGGAATTCTGGAAATCTGAAAGGGAATGTGCACTGGATTAAAAATGCAAACGAGGGGTGAAGCCAGCAGGTCCGAGTCTGATCCCCGCTGAGTAGGTCTGCAACTTTTAAACCCTTTCCACAGCCGCTCTTAGTTGATGCAGTTGAAGAAAGAAGATATCATGACTATGACTATCTGATATTCTGGAAAAGGCAAAATGATGGAGACCATAAAAAGCAGTGGCTGCCAGGGGTTCACGGTAAGAAGGGAAAGAAGGAGAGGCAGAGCTCGGTGAACTTTCGGGGCAGTTTCTTACTCTGTAAAATGCTGTAATATTTACACAATGCAAATATTAACAATGGAGGAAATGAGGGGAGGGGGCCAGGAAAAAGGGGGTAGAGAGGAGGTCTCTACTTCCTGCTCACCTTGTCTGTAAACTTCTGTAAAAAATAACATCTACTAGCCGAGACCAATTTGGGTCAGTGGATAGAGAGTGGGCCTGTGGACTGAAAGGTCCCAGGTTTGATTCTGGTCGGGGGCATGTGCCTTGCTTGCAGGCACATCCCCAGTAGGGGGCGTGCAGGAGGTGGCTGATCAAGGTGTCTCTCTCATCGATGTTTCTGACTTTCTATCCCTCTCCCTTCTTCTCTGTAAAAAAATCAATAAAATAAGTATATATTTTTAAAAATAAAGTCTACTAAATGGGAGGGGATACCAAAGTTTATTGAGTTATGGAGATGACTTCTCATAATATATAAAAAAATACCACACAGCGTCTGCATATAAATACTCAAGAAGTGTAGGTGGAAGTAGATTCAATTATTGCTATTACAAGTTTAAACTGGAAACAAAGGGGGAAGAAGAAATGGCTTGAATAAACCTGTAATACCCCATGGTCAGCGATGCCTACTGAAAGTTTATAGTGGTGCTCTTTAGTTTTATTACTTGTGTAAGCTTTGGAGACTATTGGGTATTTAGTGGCTCTGGAAGGCCTTAAAACACAGACCACTGGGCACCGTGCCCAGAGTTCCTGATTCAGTGGGTCTAAGATTCAGCCTGAGAGCCTGCATTTCTAACGAGTTCCCAGATGATGCTGATGCTGGTGGTCAGGGAACAGTATTCTGAGAGGCACTGAAATATGCAATACTGAGACTAATAAACAGTAAGGGAGCCAGTAAGTCACAGTATAGTTGGGAACTAGACCAGAAATAATATTTATGGCATCAAATATGTATATATAGTAATATACAATGGTGATGTTTTTTTTAATATATTTTATTGATTTTTTACAGTGAGGAAGGCAGAGTAATAGAGTTAGAAACATCAATGGAGACATCAACCAGCCGCCTCCTGCACGCCCCCTACTGGGGAAGTGCCCGCAATCAAGGTACATGCCCTTGACCAAAGTCGAACCTGGGACCCTTCAGTCCACCCGATGCTCTATCCACTGAGCCAAACCGGTTTCAGCCAATGGTGAGTTTCAAATCGGCAGTTTGGGAGGCAAAAGAAGGGCACACCTGGAACAAAATTACCAAGTCCTACTAAGATATCCTTTGGCAAGCATGTACCTGCCACGGCAGAAACGGTTGAGAGCATCTGAAAGATGATAAATGAAGATGGGAAAGAAAGTGTTAAATGATGGCTGTCCATCACGTACCACTGAAGCATAGTGGTCCCTCCTCTAGAAAACTGCTGTTTGAACTACTCTGTTATTCTTAGACAGCCTCTAAGTTGTCCGTGGGTCAACTCTGTTGTTTTTAGGCTGTAAAATCACTTTGATTTTTTTGTTTGAATAGAAAAGATAAACTCAACTGTCTGATCTCGCAAGCTAGCCATCCAAAGGGGGTGATACACTATTTTAATTGCTACATGTTCTCCCAAGTGTTTGTTCATCCAAGGTTACAGGTGTTTGATCAGATATAATGTGTACTCAAAATCACAAGTTGACTGTATGGCTGTTACAGGTGTTTGGCTAGATATAATATGTATTCAAGGCTACAAGTGGTCTGACAGAAAGAACTGGAAGGATATAAAAAGGAAATACTCCCAATCCTGTATTTGTTCAGGATCTGACAGGGGTCATCTGCTCCGAACCTGCGCACATTAAAGATGGCTCCTAACTAACTGGCTCGGTAGGTGTCTTGTCCAGCTCGCAGATTTGCAATACATCACCCTCTGGCCAGATCAAGGAGAAAGAGACGGTTCTTTCTCCATTGGATGACAAAACCAATACAAGAAAAAGATGCAGAGGTGGTGGAGGGTTTTGACAGAGCAGAGCTTCTCCCTGCATCTTATTGGACAAGAAGCACCACGTGAACAGGAATGAGGGCTGCCATTTGACACTGAAATCTCCCCAGAAAAAGAAGACAGCAGGAGGGGATTATGACTTCAATGCCGATTCTTGCCTGCAAGGAGAAGCACATTGATGAAGAAGGGAGCGCAACCTGGAAGGTTTGAGTCAGACCCAAGCCTGGAATGCTAGTGTGAGTTGGGCTGATGCAGAAAATCAGATTTCAAATATATTGGGGGACACAGAACAGGTGTCCCTGATCTAGGAAGACAGAGAGAGGTTTTCAAAAACGGAAAGTCTGACGGAATAGCCACAGCTAATTTCGCTGAGGGTGGGAAAGGGAAAAGAAATGTGCGGAGATGATACAGCATGAGAAGAAATTTCCATTTCTAACTCAGAATTTAAAGAACTTTTATAAACGAAAGGGCAATAAGATGTGTATGACCCCCAGTGAAATGCCTTTCTAGTTCTGATTATAAATATGATGCAAGGGGTAATAAACAAATACATACAAAGGTGGTGAAGTGTGTGTCTAAAAAATAGATTAAGGAGAAGCTTACTAAACTGAGTACCATAATAATGAATGATTAGTGTACTGACAAATGCCCTAGCCGGTTTGGCTCAGTTGATAGAGCATCAGCCTGCAGACTGAAGGGGCCTCGGTTTGATTCTGGTCAAGGGCACACGCCTGGGTTGCAGCTTGATTCCCAGTAGGGAGCATGCAGGAGACAGCTAACTGATGATTCTCACCCATCATTGCTGTTTCTCTCTCTCCCTCTCCCTTCCTCTCTGAAATCAATAAAGAAATATATTTAAAACAAAAAATAAAGAAGACCTTAATCAGTTATTTTAACATTTCTGACACGATGGAAACCTGTTCTCTTTCCCTAATATTCTTAAGATCTGATTTCCATAAGAAATGAGGAAGAGAAAACATTGGCATCGATTATCAGATGGTATAAGCCTTCATCTGCTTAGAGATAAATGGGGTGCAATCCTTGATTTCTTGACTACCTGAATTCCTGCACAAAAAGTCTACCCCTTGCGACAACATCTCAAACAAATCCTAAACTTAACCATTGCTCAGATGCCCCAAATGTCACCCAGTTTACTTCCATATCATGTATGTCCTTCAGAATCTCAATTCTGTAGGACACAAATGGAAGGAAGTTGGGAAGGCTATCTTGTGAACAAAGATAACCGACGGCAGTCATCAGCCAGTTTATTAAGCGTGAGCTCTTTTATGTTGTCAATCAAATAACGGGCACCAATGCTAGTCATTTCTCCGAATTAAGTGGGAAATTCAGAGAGAGCCAGGGAGTAAATCAGATTAAACCAGTATTCTTCTTAAACTCAGGATGCATGAGGTCTTGAAACACAAAGGAAGTGAGAGGCAAGGATGTGGTGGTCCTGGGTTAGGACAGCAAAGTGCTTCCAGGTGGCTATACCCTGATCATTTTATTTTATTTTATTTTATTTTATTTTATTTTATTTTATATATTTTAATGACCCAGGAACTATCCTCCACCTCCTCTGCTGTGACTTGAATGTCGGATAAAGCTCCAAACAGAAAGCCCGTGTTAAAATGATCGGGGTATAGCTGAAACCGGTGTGGCTCAGTGGATAGAGAGTCAGCCTGTGGACTGAAAGGTCCCAGGTTCGATTCTGGTCGGGGGCATGTACCTTGGTTGCAGGCACATCCCCAGTAGGGGGTGTGCAAGAGGCAGCTGATGGATGTCTCTCTTTCATCGATGTTTCTAACTATCCCTCGCCCTTTCTCTCTGTAAAATAATCAATAAAAATATATATAAAATAAAATAAAATAAAATAAAATGATCGGGGTATAGCCATGACCAAGAGCAGAATATGCCCGTCTCCATCACCACATCTGCCTGAGCAATTCCCAGGCATAATAACAAGAAACAGACACACATAACAGTTCAGCTGTTGGGGAATTCGATTAGTAGGCCTACGAGAACGCAGGCCCAGTCCTTATTACCATAGCGTTGATTTCTGGAATTAAATTTAGATGTCCATGAATCCAATTAGCTATATTTGAACGCTATTAAAACAGTAGCACACGGTTATGTCTTAACACCAAACACGCCAACATGACCACAGCCAATGGAAGAATTCATTAACAGCAAGGAAGACAGAAAGAGGACAAAGTGATTTTTCCTCCTTCTCTTCTTTTTCTAAAATAAATATATTTTTATTGATTTCAGAGAGGAAAGGAGAGGGCGAGGGAAAAGAAAAATCAAAGATGAGAGAGAATCATTGGTTGGCTGCTCCCTACACGCCCTCTCACTGGGAATTGAGCCTGGCATGTGCCCTGACCGGGATTCAAACCATGACCTCCTGGTTCATAGATCAATGCCCAACCACTGAGCCACCCGGCAAGGCGCTCCTTCTCTTCAATGGCGGGGAAGCTTGGCTTGTGATGTGTCTGAGGCGAGTTAGTTTTGGAAAGCTGCTCACAGGGCAAGAAAAGGTGAGGAAGGGCTATTTATGGACCTGCCGGCTGGGCATCAGAGAGCAATTTCTTTATAAGCAAACAGCTCACAACAAAATAATCCTTTGGGGCCGAAACTGGTTTGGCTCGGTGGATAGAGCATCGGCCTGCGGACTGAAAGGTCCCAGGTTTGATTCCGGTCAAGGGCATGTATCCTGGTTGCGGGCACATCCCCAGTAGGGGGCGTGCAGGAGGCAGCTGATCGATGTCTTTCTCTCATCTGTTTCTAACTTCCTTTCCTCTCTGTAAAAAATCAATAAAATCTCTTTAAAAAAATAAAAAAATAATCCCTTGGGGACACCGTGGGATATTCACATCACACTGGCGCATTTTAGCGCCTGTCAATTTCTAGCAGAGGGCTTCTATAATATTTAAATTCCAATCGGGAGAAACACTCCTAAGAGAGACGTGAACTCGCTGAAAATGCTGGCCATCTCAGAAGTCCCTGAGTTTAATAAGAAGACAAAGGGTTCATGAGCAGAAGCATATTTGGTCCTACTTTAGAGTCAGGGCTAACAATCCCCGCAGTTCTAAATACTATAGTATTTGAGACAGCAGTGGGGCATACAGAGGCGATGTATCGATGTGCATGCTGGGTAAGACCACGACCAAATGGAAGGAACTTGGGAAGGCTACCTTGTTATGAACGGTCTGTTCACAGATTTGCTAAGTATGTTTCAGCACTGGCGGTGAGTTACACATGAAGTTGGACTTTAGGAGATGCTATGAAAATGTGGTCTCCCCATCCTATTCCTCTGACTGGCTCTAACTGTATTAAACTACTGCAAATGCAATGTTGCTACCTTTTGACAACCTTGTAGACATTTTCTAAGTGCTTCATTGAGTGTGTGACTCCATGGCTCCGATTTTCCAATAACAGGACTATAAAATTCTCCTAAGAACCACTGAGCTAACCCATCGGCACTCAAAGGATGTATCAACACTTAAAATGAAACGAATGAACAGCATAATCCAGGAGGTAAAAGATTGGAACCTTGATATATCTTCCCTTACTTATTAGTAAAGCTGAAGATACCATGGTTTTCCTTAATGGGTTTGGCTCAATGGAGAGAGCATTGGTCTGCGGATTGAAGGGTCCCAGGTTCGATTCCGGTCAAGGGCATGTACCTTGGTTGTGGGCACATTCCCAGTGGGGTGTGTACAGGAGGCAGTTGATCGATGATGTTTCTCTCTCATCAATGTTTCTAACTCTCTATCCCTCTCACTTCCTCTTTGTAAAAAAATCAACAAAATATATATTTTTAAAAAAGATACCATGATTCTTCAAAACCTGTTTCTGAGATATATTTGGGATATAAAATTGAAGATCTTTGCATATATAGACACTGAAACATAGAATGATTTTACTGCTATTTGAACACCTACTGAATTTCTATTTAAAATAACCAAAAGCGTCCAAAGCAATTACACATTCGTTTTCCAATCCTAGGAAATCATATTTTCTAATATTTTTTTGCTTCCCTAAAATAAAAAGAACTCCTACATATTTAAATTCACCGGATAAGAATGCCATTAGCCGTTTGCCATCAAAACCTGTTTTCGTAATGTTCTCAACCTCATCTAGGACAGAAAGGGCTTAAGGAATTTATCTAGTATTATTGATTTCAGTAATTACCAGGTGTATAATACTTTTAAAAGACCCAATTAAAAAGAAATACGTTACAATAGCCATGATCATCTCACTAGAGCTGGGGGATTAGTGATTATACCGAAAGGAAGGCTTTCTCTCTGACGGTGTGAGATCATGGGTGGGGGAGTGACTGGACCAGGAGAACATTGCTCATTAAATTCTGCTGAGTTCTTGCTGATAACATCTAGTTTAGTCTAAGAGCGGGAAGAAGCATCATGTACTACAGCTTGCGTTCCCGTTTTAGGGCTCCTGTCAGCCAACTTCTATAAAACCAACTTCCAAATAAAGATCCGGCATGATGTTTACTGTTATATCAAGTCAAGGACACCTCTTGGGGCATCCAATGCTATGATGTGCATCATGAGGAAAAACAAAAAAATACAGAATTTCAAAAGCCACCTTTACATGTAACAATGGGGAATCCCAGCTATATTAAACTAGGGGCTTTTTCAATGAAGAGCATCTTCAAATGCTGGTTTCCACAAGGAATTGGTGTCTGGGAGAACGATTTGCCAGAAACCAGTGAAAATCGTAAGGATCTGGATTTTCTTTTATTCCCACTATTTTTTAAAAATATATATTTTATTGATTTTTTTACAGAGAAGAAGGGAGAGGGACAGAGAGTTAGAAACATCCATGAGAGAGAGACATCCATCAGCTGCCTCCTGCACTCCCAGGAGATATGCCCGCAACCAAGGTACATGCCCTTGACCGGAATCGAACCTGGGACCTTTCTGTCTGCAGGCTGACACTCTATCCACTGAGCCAAATCGGTTTCAGGCCACAATTTTTTTTTTTAATTTGGAAAATGGAAGCAGTTTAATGAAAAGACGTGGGAGGATAATGCGAGATTCTCTCATGTGTCGATGGCATAAAACTCTCTGCCCTGAATCATCCATCTCTCCAAAGAATTCCCTACAAAGGGGCTGCTCCCCGGGACTTCTGATCCTGCCGAATCCTGTTCCTGGGGCAGCTTGTGCCAACAGGCCCTGAGCAAGGGGGGCGATGCTGCCACTGCCACGTGAGCTCAGAGGGCAGCGGACACAACCCTGAACTTCAAAGCCATCCCGCCTCCAGCCATCACCTGCCTGGAAACCGAAATCAGCCCCGCCGGCGTGGCCCTTCGTCTGTCATCTGGAGAAGGCTGTGAAAGCGCTTTGTTTTGCTTCCTGACATCCGTGCGGCCCACGCTTATTAAATACAGGGAGTCAGCATTTTTTTATTTTTTATTAAAGTTGGCAGCCAGTTCCCTCCAGAGAATGCGAGCTTCTGCTACTCTCCTATTCATCATTTTCCAATTAGTTTTCTCATTTAAGTACAGGACCCGGGGATACAGTTACAGCCTCAAACAGCGCCGGGAGCCGCCAGCCCAGAGCCAGGAGCTGTGCCATCGCATCCAATCTTCCCTGACTCGTTCCCATCTATCATCGGGGTGATTCACTCTGTATTCCTCCGAAGGAATACAAACCCTCCCACCCCCGCTTGAGTAGTGAATCCCACTTACAAGGCAAGCAGTGAAGCAGCTGAAAGATGATCACACATTCAAAGAATTTTAACTCCAGAGATCTGAATAAGACCAAGTCAAACAACACTCTATTTAAAAAACAAACAAACAAACAAACAAACACTTATAACTGATTTGAAAAACACATACTGGTCCCTAATAGGCATACATCCTCCCAACAGCCCAAGTTCAGGTATAATGATGTCTATTTCTGCATCCCAGGCAACTGGGAAAACAATTAAATACATAAAAGCACCACCTATCCCATGATTCAATCCCAAGCTTTCACAAAGCGCCGGCCATGTATTTGCCAAAACGCACCCTCCCTGCCACCAAGCGGCGATTATTTCTGAGAAAAGTTCTTGGAGCGCACAGACCATGGTTAAGTGGGCTTTCAACTCTACCTAGCAGCGCGCCGCTCACAAATCAAGCTCTAACAAGAGCATTTCATGCTGATCGCAGTAATGATCACCATCAAGATTTCTTTCCCCTTATGCTGAGCATCAGCTTGTGTGGGTCTCTCTCTGCCGGGGTTTCTGGGAAATGACTGAAAATGGGCCGCATCCGGCATTATTAGCAGCCCTCTGTGTTTCTGGAACAAAGGTAAACGCCCGCCCCACTCCCCAGAGCTTAATAAATGAACACACACACACACACACACACACACACACACACACA
>PVJN01017018.1:9909-27409 GCA_004026805.1 Lasiurus borealis
GACCAGGCCTGCAGAGAAGGGTAGTTGTAGCGGGGGGGGGGGGGCAGGCCTGCAGGGGAGAGCAGTTGAGGGGGAACCAGGCCTGCAGGGAAGGGCAGTTGAGGAGAACCAGGACTTCAGGGGAGGACAATTAGGGGCTATTGGGCAGGCAGGAGAGCAGTTAAGCATTATTCAGGCTGGCAGGAGAGTGGTTAGGGGCAGTCAGGAAGGCAGGCAGGTGAGCAGTTGGGAGCCAGCAGTCCTGGATTGTGAGAGGGATTCTGACTGCCCGTCTAGGCCTGATCCTATGGGGATTGAGCCTAAATGGACAGAGGGACATCCCTCCAGTGGTCCCAGATTGGAAAGGGTGCAGGCTGGGCTGAGGGACACACCCCCCCATGCACAAATTTTGTGCACCGGGCCTCTAGTAACAATGTAATATGAACATGGTTGAGAATGCTGGGATGTTTGTTTTATTTTCATTTATAGTCTTGCGGCTCCTATTTCTTGGACTATTACTCTCAGCCAGGTCTTATGCTCAGTACCTTACAAGATTCATTGTGTTGAATTCCCTAAAGAAACCTATGAAATGCAGTTTTTAATACCAATTTTAAATACAATAATCCTACAATTTAGAATTGTCTATTTTAACACATAATTTTTATGGGCAAACTTGTGAGAAATTCTGGAATGACCAGAATATTAAGAATAGGTTTATTTCTCCTAGAAATTCATACTTGCCATTTATTAAATATTTGAAGAAGAGTTTCAATATTTGTTTTTATAGTATTGCTAAAATACTTGGAGCTAACATTGCAGCTTCTTTGAGAAAATATCTATATTAGTGCAGAATACATATTTAGTCTCATCCAAGTGTCCATTTCAACAGATTCCCAAACTTGCGTCTTTGCTATTTTTAAGTTAAGCTATTTTAATGTATAACACTTCCCATAACAAATAAGTCCTATCAGATTTCATAAGTAAATGTATGAATGCATTTGCCTAAATGGGCTTTAATACTGGCTAAATTGGTTGTCTGTCTTTTTAAATCATCAACTAAGTATTGCAATTTCATTTCATTTCATTTCATTTCATCTGTGTGGTAGTGAGCCAGTTTTTTCTCTTCTGTGGAATCTGATCACTCCCTGGATAAGGCAAGAAAAAAAATATTGAGAAGACCTTGCTTTGCAGTGACCTTTAAAGTTTTCTGAAGTGGCTCACTTTTATCTTCACTATCAAGTTCACAAAGAACTTGTCTTCTGCTGAAACCAGTTTGGCTCAGTGGATAGAGAGTCGGCCTGCGGACTGAAGGGTCCCAAGTTTGATTCTAGTCAAGGGCATGTATCTTGGTTGCAGGCTCATCCCCAGTAGGGGGTGTGCAGGAGGCGGCTGATCGATGTCTCTCTCATCAATATTTCTAACTCTCTACCCATCTCCCTTCTTCTCTATAAAACATCAATAAAACATATTTTTTTCAAAAAAAGAACTTGACTTCCTATGTAGGGAGAGTGCTCTGTGGCCTCTTGGGCCAGTTAAAGGACATGGTCTATGTTCCCTGATCCACCACAACCATGAAAACCAGCCTCCTGAAAAATAGCAGGTGGGATACTTCTATTTTACCCCACCCTGTTTCTGCTCCATTAGCCTGAACTTCATTTTGACTCTGCTACTGCTTAGATGCATGGCATTGGTTAAATTATTTGCCTGCCCTGTGCCTCACCCTTCTTAACGACCAATGAGGAATAATAGAACTTAATCCCAGATTAATGTGAGGATTAACATAAACTATCTGGTACATTATTAACATAATGGACCTGGCCAGGAGGAGAGACTCAGGAAATGTAAGCTATTGTGGTTGTCCTTGGTATCACTACTCTACATTTTTATGGAGTATAGAATCTTACTCTGTTTTTAAAGATGTCGTGATACGTTTGTCATCACCTTTAGGGCGACACAGTCATTTTTCAAGAAGTATGGAAGGGACACTTCCAGTATTCCTAGTCAAGGTTTTGTAAGAGTGCTATTTTGCTTTTTAAGTATGAGTTATATTATTTGATCTGTAAGAGTATATATGTAAGTTGCAGAATGACATAGTCAATATATGCTATTTGACTAATTACGTGGAATTCACTAGAATTCTAATAAATAATTCTCTCAGCTCAAAAATGTAAGTTGCAGAATGACATAGTCAATATATGCTGTTTGACTAATTACATGGAATTTACTAGAATTTTAATAAATAATTCTCTCAACTCAAAAATGTAGGATATGTAAAACGAGTATTCAAAATAGTTGTAGTATTAGGATGAAAATATGAGTTGTTTCAGCTAAGATTTTCCATCTCAATATATGGAAGCTTAATATATTTTAACTTATTGGTTTCTTTCAGAGTAGCTTTGGATTAGCACTCAGATGGCTCACGTGGCCTGAAATAATTTGTACAGCTGTCATTACTTTCTTCCTTTTAGCTCTAATCAACTCTGTATATATCTTTATTCAAATTAACTTTTTAAAGAAATATATTTTTATTGATTTCAGAGAGGAAAGGAGAGCGAGAGAGAGAGAGAGAAACATCAGTGATGAGAATCATTGATTGGCTGCCTGTGGATCGAGCCACATCCCAGGCATGTGCCCTTGACTGGAATCAAACCTGGGACCCTTTGGTCTGCAGACTATGCCTTACCCACTGAGCCACACAAGCTAGGACTCAAATTAACTTTTATTTCTCACTTTGTTGTTACCTCTACAAATATACCAAACTATGAAAATTGCTACATTAGTTAAAGTCTTGAATTCTATTTCTATTTCTATAAGTAACTTGATATTTAAACGTAGTTTTGAAAAAAAAAATAAACTTCCTATTTAGAAGAACAGTTTTTAAATGAATACTTTTAGAATACAGATATTCTCACCAACCTGTTTCACAAGTTTGAATTTTCACAAAGCCAGCTTTTTAATGTGAGATTGTAATGTCTTTCATTTAAGAGAGGACTAAGAAAAAGAGCATTCCAAGACACAATTCTAACTCTTGCAGAAATTTCACATATAATTGTTTTGAAGGAAATTATATAGAAAACGAATAATTTCATTTACTCATGAAGAATTGATTTTTAAAAGAGTGTTGACTTAAAGAATTTTACCAGAAATAAATGCCCATAGCTTGCTTTTCTTCTTCCTGGAAGTGGTACTTGAGGAGTGAAATTAGTACTTTGCTACAATATAGATAAACAGACCCATAACTTCTGTCATTTATGTTCTGATGATCAAATGAAGTTAGCATGTCTAGAGGGAGGAGTTCAATATTACTTTATGAGAAACTTGGTACGTTTTCTGGAAGACCAAAGCTGGTACAAGAGCCTTAGTATTCATAAGCCTATTAATCAGATCATAAGTTTAAGAAAAACGTTATTCTTCATATAATATTATCCACTGCTTCTTTTTAAGAGTGCAAAGGAAATTTATATTTATTAATGAGTGTCTATTTAACGTATCCAATCATAACTCATTTGTTATGAAAGTGTTAATAATATTGTGTAAGAGGAAATAAGGTTATAATTGTCACGCTAAAAGTACTGCTTAATCTCAGGTGTAAATTATTATTTGTGTTTTTGCCTGCTTCTTTGGTGGGAAGTGGAAAGGACATAAAATTATGTGACATAGAAATCCTGAGGGCTTAATTCTTCCAGGAACATTAGATTACTATCAATACTATATTCAACAGCAACATAAACAATGGAGAGCAGTTATCATTTACTACTACTACTAACTTTAAAAATAATTGTATTCTTACCTCGAGGTCATGGCAGAGTTATTATTTTCCCAATTTTACTTGTAGAACACTGAAGTTTCAGGAGTATTGAGTAATTTGCCAAAGTCATAGAAATAAACACCTTTCAAAGCCGAGATTTGAACTCAATTCACGCTGGCTTTGAAGTCTATGTATCTAATCAATAAAAACACCCCTTATATTGCTGGTATTGGTATCCCACCAATAATGATTTCCAGTAGATGATTTGAAGCAGACTTTGCTATAATATTATTAAGGATAATAAATGTCTTAAAGATAAGAATATGAAACTTCATTAAATATATTAAAATTGTATAACATATTGACTTGGTAATAAAATAAACCTTATAAAGGTGAAAGAGATAATGTCACATTATTATATATTAATATGTTTCCAAAGAACAAATGGAAATTTCATTAAATGTTTCAGATCAGATTAGTATTGAGTGCATTTAAAAAAATCAGTCTTTTGTCTGTAAATCTAATATTATTTTAATCATTTCCTGTAGGTCAGTACATGTGGCCAGCTTATTTTTCAGCTGAATTTTTATGGGTTTCTTTATTGCCTAGATAGAGTGAGTTTTGGGGAATCAAAATTGAAAATGTAATTAATGTTATGTTCTTTATTTTAACTTTTATATTGAACATGTTACTTTGATTTATTCACTATTCTTGATCACAATAATCTATACTGTAATTAAGATGAAACCCGACTTACCACGTATCTATGAAATCAGATCTCTAGGCGTTTCATCATTTGCATATAGTCTTACTCATGCACATTGACACCTGAAATGCAATGATAGGATGGAAGATTCATATTTATAAACTCACGTTGCCTCGGTATGGGTAAGCAATTTTACCTTGAATCTCAATACATGGCACTGTAGTTACTGCTTACAAATTTGCTTGTTTCACTAGATCCTGCGCTACCTCTAGGGACTTGATTATCTGCTCCTTGTTTTTTTCAATCTCTAGAAAAATCCCGGGCAAGTTGTTGGTATTCCACCAATAACCATTTATTTAAATGAGTGAATGTCTCCTCTAACCATTAGAAATATACGCTATAAATTGATTATTGATTAAAATTATTTAAATGGATGGGTTAATGATTTAGGAAGAGTGTTGAGTTAACATACTGTTCGGGAATAAATGGAGGAACTTACTTTTGTCATGCCTGGAAACACAGTTTTAACATAAATTCAGCCACTTGTCCTAGACAGTCTTTCTGCTTGAGATTAAAACAACAACCACACAGATGTGCTGAGCCTGTAAACGTCTCCTAGCACCTAGGAACTTACCTCCTATTGGTAAGTTGGTCAAAAATTAAGAACAATAAAATATTTTAAAAAATTAAGAACATTTTTCCACTTAATAAAGCTCTGTTTAGGTTCTCAGGACATTCCACAAGGAGGCAAGCCATTTCCCAGTAGAAACTTTAAAACGCGAGCCTCCTTCCTGATGGGAACATTTACCATTGCTGTTCTCCTTTAAATGTTCCTGTCAAAACATTAAAAACTCTCTTGCTATAGGCTATACATGTACTGGAAAATGAAAAAAAATGTAAACCTAGTATTACACAGTACTCTATGAGAGAAATTAGAAGCATTGGAAACTAAAGTTAGGCTGAAAACTGGTTCGATTCCGGTCAAGGGGATGTACCTTGGTTGTGGGCACATCCCCAGTAGGAGGTGTGCAGGAGGCGGCTGATTGATGTCTCTCATCGGTGTTTCTAACTCTCTATCCCTCTCTGTAAAAAATCAATAAAATATATTAAAAACAAAAAGGAGAACTAGAGTTAGTATTATTGTTTTTGCAAAAATCTTATCGAGTGATTTGAGCAATGCGTGGTTTGATCTTTTAGTGACAGAGCTTACAATACGGGGTGTCAGTCATTCTATACTCAGTCCATGGGCCTGCTCTCTCTACATACTTACCAGTTTGGGACATCTTATCATTTGCCCTCTCCATGCCATGAACTATTTCTGGGATTTCCCGTGATGCAAGGCTTTTGCTAGGGCTGCTGCCTCTGGGACATCTTCATCCTCATATGATAATGTTCCTCATTTACATGTTTCTTTCCTCAGTTTGTCCTGCTACTCATCCAGAATGACAGTGGGCCAATGTTCCAGGGTCAGATGTTATTGTGTTGTTTTTTTTTAATAAGTCCCATTCCATTTTTATTAGAATTGCATTCCAGAATTGTTACTTGTCATTTCTTTACTGCCCTGTCAGCTGGATATTAGTCAAACTGAGTCTTTTGTTACATATTTTTGTAAAATGCCATGTGGAGAGAAGGAGGTGACACATCCGCAAGTTCTGCTGAATCGCATTTTCTACACTTCGGTAGTTTGTTTTCTTCCACCATTTCTCACGTCTTACTGTGTTCACTGTCTTTTTTGTTGCTTCTCTTTTTCACCTTTTGTTTAAAATATATATATTCTGGTCAAGGGCACATGCCTGGGTTGCAGGTTCAATCCCCATGGGAGCATTCAGGAGGCAATAATCAATGATTTCCTCTCATCATTGTGGTTTCTATCTCTCTCCACCTCCTTTCCTCTCTGAAATTAATATATATGTACGAGAGGCCCGGTGCACAAAATTTGTGCATGGGAGCTGGAGGGTCCCTCAGCCGGGCCTGTGCACTCTGGCAATCCGGGAACCTCTGGAGGATGTCCAACTGCTGGTTTAGGCCTGATAGGGCCTAAACTGGCAGTCAGACATCCCTCTCATAATCCGGGATCAGTTACTCCTAACCACTCACCTGCCTGCCTGATTGCCCCTAACCACTTTGCCTGCCTGCCTGCTCAGTGAGCATCATAGCGACTGGTCAGTTCGCTGTTCAATCAATTTGTGCATTACTCTTTTATTTTATAGGAGATACATATAATTTTATAGTATATATATCTATATATCTATATATCTATATATATGTGTATATATCTATATATCTATATATATGTGTGTGTATATATATGTGTATATATATATATATATATGAATGTAAATATTTCCTGATGAGATTCTATACTATCAACCAGGTGGGTTCTCTGTATTTTTTCTGGAGAAACAATAACTATTTTTAAAAAGTAAAGCTGTGTTGCAGTTCATACTGGAACACCCCATAAAGAATTATGTGGTAATTACACAAAATTGCAAATAAACACCTGCAGGTACTCAAAAGGAGGTGTCCCTTAGGATCCCCTAAATTGATTTTCTTAAATGCTATATACCTCCTCCTTTAAATGAGCTCATCTCAAACATATTCCTTAGTTTGGCAAAATCTGCTAAGTTTTTATTTTTCTTCTTTTCTTTGCATAAAAAACGCAGACACTAAATTCATGAACATAAAATACTTTAGTCAATATAGAAAGTACACTTGCAGTGGGGACTGAGGTAGCTCTACAATATGAGTGTAAACTAGAAAGAAAAGTCCCAGTTAAATAAGTGATTTATGAAAATATGAAATGATATTGATATTAATTGAGTGTAGAGATATTAATACTAAACTACACCACTGTCCAACCTAAAATCTCATGTAAAATATTACAGTCACAACCAACGGCCAATTTATGCTGAGCCATGATTACACGTAAGATGGTTTCTTCCTTAGGGGAGAGCATTTTCAGTAATTTGCCAAGCTTTTCTTGCTCCTTAGTCTTTATAGTACATGCTAGGTGTTATGTCGGATAATAAAATCTTTATCGCGTCCTGCAGTTTTATAAAATACTATCTGCGCATATCCCTTTCCGTGTTATCCCAAGAACGCTTTCGCGATGTAATTATCGTCGCTATTCATTTTACAGATGAGGAAACTTCCTTGGCTAGCATGCCGACTTTCTCAAGGTCAGCGTAAATAATCTATAAAGATCGCCGGCCTAATTAAATAAACACTCTCTGTGTCTGTCCTTGATAAAATGACAAACCCAGGCCGAGGGCATAGAGAGAAAAATCTACAATTCTGGACGCATTAGTGATCCCTTTCAGATTCACTTTGGTCCATGGGACAAAAAATAAAGCAGTTACATGTCAGCATCCGGTGCCACAAATCCTAAAAGGATATCAGCGCCAGCGACGTGGCCTGTGACTGCCACAGGCATGTGCTCTGCGGGACCCCGGTGTGGCCAGAGTCTCAGGCAGACGTCCCGCTGGGTGTGTAGGTGTATGCAGGTGTGAAGACATAGGTCTCTCCCTGGAGAATGGAAACGTGTCTCAAAAAAACAAGAGTGTCCTGGCAGGTGCATGTTGGGGCCTCTCCCTGGAAAAGCCTGCCACTTTCCTTGCTCTCCTGTGGCTTTTTCAGAGCGAACACGTCTCTGCTGCCGGCCAGCCTGGCTTGTCCAGCAGCTGCCAGTTTGCGGCGGCCCGTGGCCATGCTCCATTGCTTTCGGGTTGTATTTCCTTGTAGCCGTGATCACTGCATTCGACCTTCAGAGAAAACATCTCTTTGTTTCTCTGGATGGAATAGCGTGTTGTTGAAATTAACTGAGGAACGGGAAAATACAGTGGTACCTCGAGATACGAGTGCCCTAACATATGAGGTTTTTGAGATATGAGCCTTCAAAGTGAGCGATTTTTGCTCTGAAATATGAGCAACATTTGAGATAGGAGTCATCGCGCGGATCGACCGGCTGCACACGACCCACCCGTTTACCTCGACTCGAGCGTCTCATAGTTCCCAGGCCTCAAGGTTATGGAATGAATTAAACTCGTATCTCGAGGTGACATCTGTAATGTCCACACCTGCCCATCTCAGGGACATAGGGGATGGCCCAGTGGGGTGACGTAGAAGAGTCAGTGGGTGACCTGGGTAGATAGAAGCGAGGTGTTATTGTACCACGTGGGGTTCATTGTGTCCATAAAGGCATGGGGTCTTACGCATTACCTTTTTCTTCAATGCCCAATAAAAGTGTGAAGGATAATCCTTAAAACATGGAAATGCTTGCCCTAGCCAGCTTGGCGCAATGGACAGATGTTGGCCAGAAGACTTAAGAGTCTCTGGTTCTAGTCCAGTCAAGGATCTGTATCTCGGTCTACCTGTTGTGTGTGTGGGAAGCAACCAGTGGATGTGTCTCTCCCTCATGGATGTTTCTCTCTCTCTGTCTCTCCCCCTCCCTTCTACTCTCTCTAAAAATCAATGGAAAAATATCCTCCCGTGAGGATTAACAACAATAACAAACTAACATAACATATGTAAATGTTCAATTAATTTATTTTAAAGTAGCAAAACATAGATATTATGCCAGTATTATATGTGTTTCGTTTTGTTATTTATTACATTTTATTGATTTTTTTCCAGAGAGAAAGGGAGAGGGATAGAGAGTTAGAAACATTGATGACAGAGAGATATCGATCAGTTGCCTCCTGCACGCCCCCTACTGGGGATGTGCCCGCGACCAAGGTACATGACCTTGACCAGAATTGAACCTGGGACCTTTCAGTCGGCAGGCCAATGCTCTATCCACTGAGCCAAACCAGTTTGGGCATATATGTATTTAAAAAAAAAGTGGGCCAGTAATTTATTAGGGGTGCTGGTTTCTGAAGTTGGAGCTGCCAGGCACCATTTTGTTTTGTGGGGGTTCACTGGATAGGGTTCACAAGATCAGAAATTCAGTTTCATTTGAGACTTTGGGTTGGCCAAGTGGTTAGGCACTGACCTGCATAAGCATAAATGTATGCATATATTTTATCTATGTCTATGTCCTCTCCATATCTCTATAACAGTGGTCGGCAAACTGTGGCTCACGAGCCACATGTGGCTCTTTGGCCCCTTGAGTGTGGCTCTTCGACAAAAGACCACGGCCTGCGCGAGTCTACTTTGAAGAAGTGGCATTAAAAGAAGTTTAAGTTTAAAAAATGTGGCTCTCAAAGAAATTTCCATCATTGTCCTGTTGGTAGTTGACTCTGTTAACTAAGGAGTTTGCTGAACCCTGTCCTATGATATTAAATTTTACTTCATAGCAGATACCAGTCTATAAATGTCATGGATCAAGAATACCCATGCCAACATGTCAGAAATCCACCTACCTGCTAGGTGGATTGCCGGAGTGGCCAAATCAGAAATCCAAAGATGTTTTTAGTAGCTATGGATACAATAGTAATAACATAGATTTGATAAATACTTCACTGAAACAATCTCTGAGAAAGTCCATATATCATCCTGTCTTCCAAGAATGGAAGTCCCTTGCGTTTTTCTGAGTTTCTACTTCTCCTCTGTACAGTGCCACGTGGACACAATAGCGGCTTGCCATAGGCTCTGCTTTCTCGATTTCACAAGAAACCTTCCTTCGCAGCCACTTCTTTTTTGGAGTCATTTTCATATTAATTAATCAACTCCAGCTTTTGCCCATGAATCCGTCATCAGTGATGCCTCCCTGGGATGTGTTTCCGCTTGTGTGTGTTTTCATTTTCTCTCCTGCATGTTTATATTTACAGCCTTATGCCCTGACCTGTCCCAGTTCTCCACGAGAGGGTCATTTCCCCCTCTTTCCACTCTTCTAGTCAACAAGTGTAAATTATCCCAGGCTAACAAGGCGATATTTGGGATTCAGGTGGTTTAGAACTATTACGTTCCTATGTATCATTGTTTCACATGTTGGCTCTGGCATGAAAAGAGGAAAGCAACAAGGTGCAAATTTACATCGCAATAGGTTTAAGAAGCGACATCCAGCCAAAACCGGTTTGGCTCAGTGGATAGAGCATCGGTCTGTGGACTGAAAGGTCCCAGGTTCGATTCTGGTCAAGGGCATGGACCTTGGTTGCGGGCACATCCCCAATAGGGGGTGTGTAAGAGGCAGCTGATTGGTGTTTCTAACTTTCTATCTCTCTCCTCCCTTCCTCTCTGTAAAAAAAAAAAAAAAAAAAAAAAAAAAGAGAGGAAAGAAGTGACATTCAGGACATTCTTTCAGATGTGTGAGGAGTTGAGCTTTGCGATAAAATGTTTACAAAAATGGAGATTTATTTTTTTAAATTAGTATCATCTGCCTTTTTGCAGTAACTTTGGAACGCCTCCTAAAACCTGGGTGAATTCTGTTTTGCACATCCTGAATTTGGACTCGCACAGGGGCCTGCCTTCCAGGAATGATACGGTGCCCATCCTGAGCAGAGCCCTCAGAAATCCTCTCGCAGTTCCGTTCTCCCACTTGACAGCGCGCCCAGACTCCTTGTGCAAAATCCGGGGCTGGTCAGTTGGAGGGTGAAAGACATGTGGTCGTATTGCTCCCCTTTCTCCAGCTGGCAGCCAGCCAAGCCAAAAAGACTGAATGAGTGAGCTCATCGGAGGCCAGAAGACAGTCCAGCTGAACCCAGGCCCAACTGCTGACTCACGGCCCAGGAGCCTAATACAGTGGTACCTCGAGATACGAGTGCCCTAACATACGAGATTTTTGAGATACGAGCCGTCGAGTGAGCGGTTTTTGCTTTGAAATATGAGCAACAGTTGAGATAGGAGTCATTGCGCAGATCAGCCGGCTGCACACGACCCACCAGTTTACCTCGACTTGAGAGTCTCATAGTTTCCCACGCCTCAAAGTTACAGAACGAATTAAACTCGTATCTCCAGGTACCACTGTACATGGCTTGCTTTATGCCACGAGTTTTATGTGGTTTGTTATTGTCAGGAGTTGAATTTCGCCTCGCCCCCCAATCCATACGTTGAAACCCTAACCCTCCGAGTCTCCGAATGTGACCTTATTTAGAGATGGAATCATTGCTGGTAGAATTAGTTGAGGGGAGATGAAGTCATATGGGTGTAAAGTGTCCCAAGTCCAATAATCCAAAATTACTTGTGTCCTTAAAAAAGGGGTGGGGGAATGTAGACACAGACATGCAGACATGGAGAATGCCATGGGAATTTGGGACAGAGATTGGGGTGATGCTTCTACCAGACAAGGAAAGCCGAACGTTGGCAGTACCCCAGCAGAAGTGAGGGGGGAAAGGAGTGAGGCGTGGCTGGTCTGCAAACCACCACAGGCCCCTCTCCCAGGCCACCCCATTCCCCAAGGGAACACCCACCTGATCCAGGACACCCTTCAGGGCAAACCAGCTGGCCCCCATCTGTGTACCAGGCCTCTATCCTTTCTAATAAAAGAGTAATATTCAGATTGACTATCACTCCAACACACAAGATGACTGTTTCCATGTGGTCAAAAGATCCTGTCCCATGTGGACACAAGATGGCCACCACAAGATGGCCAGCAGGGGAGGGAAGTTGTCAAGGACCAGGCCGCAAAGGAGGGAAGTTGGGGATGACTGGGCCTTCAGGGGAGGGCAGTTAGGGGTGACCAGGCCCACAGGGGGGAACAGTTAGGGGCAAACAGGCTGGCAGGGGGACAGTTAGGCATTGATCAGGTTGGCAGGGGAGTGGTTAGTGGGTGATCAGGCTGGCAGGCAGAAGCGGTTAGGGGCAATCAGGAAGGCAGGCAGGCGAGCAGTTGGGAGCCAGCAGACCTGGTTTGTGAGAAGGATGTCTAACTGCCCGTTTAAGCCCAATCCATGTAGGGACATCCCTCAAGGGGTTCCAGATAGAAGAGGGAGCAGATTGGGCTAAAGGACACCCCTCCCCCCATGCATGAATTTCGTGCATCAAGTGAGTGAGTGGTAATCTTTTTAGCATTTTTTTCAATTCCCAAACTTCAAACCATTGGATTGAAACAGAATTTAAATAAATTGCACACGTGTGTTTGCTATACATAATGGATGCTTTCTGTTTTTAACATTTGATGTGTAAAGATAAGTTTTAAAATGCTTCCGAGTATTATCAGCCCATGTCATTTGTTATCACTAGTCCTGAATTCTTCATCATCATTCACACACACCGCAATGTCTCCAGAAAAGGCCTTTCAAGCACCTCATTTATCCTATGCTTTTCGTATATACCAGTCTCTAGCGGGAAGTAACATTTATGGTTAATTAGCTGTGCATAAAGATTTTTAATTGTAGCCATTTCTATTCTGAGTAAAGAGGAAATAAAAATCGAACTGCAGAAATCAAAACAACTCTAGATTTTAGCTTAAATAAGATATATTTATCATCGTACCCTAAGTAGCATGAAAAATACTCATAAACATGATTTTAAAACAACTTGTTTTCCTCTGGAATGTATGGGAATTTTTGAAAATCAAATCAAATATCTTATGTCTCTGTTGAAAAGGCATATGCGACTTAGAGTTTTCTTTCTCTGGCTCCTAGAAACAAGCGTTTGGATAGGGCCTCCCTCTGGGGAAGTATTAGACATGGGTTGTGCCAATAGGAGATGAAAAAAAATGAAAGAAAGAAACTTGGTGATCAAGTGAACTTGATAATTTTGGTCACAAAGATCTCACGATGAATGCCTTTTATTTCTCTGATTTTATCCCTGACAAGTGTATGTGGAATTGAGAAGACACACATGAAATGTGAATTTTTCAAAACAGAAGTGGTGGGTAATTTATTGTTATTGATGTGAGATAAAGCAATAGGGACTTCTGGTCAAGATGGCGGCATAGGTAAATGTGGTCCTCAGATTCTCTCACCACCGCATCAAAAACGGAACTGAAGTCCAGAACAGCCATTGTTCAGAACTGCCTGAAGTCTGCTCCCTGTGCAGACACCTCTCTAACCATAGCGTTGCCCCAGGTGTTACCAGCTGGGGAGGGACCACAGGAGGTTGTCTCTAAGGCAAGGCCAGCCTGTCTCACCCAGTCCCACCCCTCCAGCCACCTTCTAATTAATCTCCTTTCAATGTGCACGAATCTGTGTGCCGGGTCTTTGATATTCTTATAAGTATGTATCGTGTCAGGTGTGTATGGTATTATGGTATTTATTGGAATGAGCACTTAATAAGGTATATAATGTCGAATCACTGGGTGTACACCTGAAACTAATATAATAATGTATGTCAACTACAATTAGAAAATTTTTAAAAAGGTTAAAATAGCTGAAACCAGTTTGGTTTGGTGGATAGAGCATCGGCCTGCGGACTGAAAGGTCCCAGGTTTGATTCCAGTCAAGGGCAAGTACCTTGGTTTTGGGCACATCCCCAGTAGGAGACGTGCAGGAGGCAGCTGATCAATGTTTCTCTCTCATTAATGTTTCTAACTCTCTGTCCGTCTCCCTTTCTCTCTGTAAAAAATCTATAAAATATATTTTAAAAAATAAATTAAAATAAGTTAAAATAAAGAAAGATAACAACAGTCCTCATATTCTGTGAGGATGCTTTGCCTCTCTAAAGTCTAAATGCCTAAGTGACACGGAGAAGCATTTCTCTGTCCACGGGAGGGTATACAGAGCAAACAGCTCCATTGCCAGTCAGCCAAGCGCTTCATTTCACCCGAGCTTTTCATGTTAATGAGTTCAATATCTGTTTCCCTCCCGAACACAGATTTCACAAATGTAGATGAAGACCAGGACGGCAAGAACCTGTGGTTTAATTTGTGATTTTTCTGCGATTGTTTTGTATCAGCATCCCGTTGCCAAAGTCATGCAGAGCATCGGGATCGCTCCACTCACCCTTTGCCAAGTGGAAAAAAAAAAAAAAAGATTGCAAAATAGTTTCAGTGTCCATGGGGCTTTGGCAGCAGAAACCTGGGTAATTTGTGCCTCTCTGTGCCAGTAACGTTTTTGAGCTGGATTCACATCAAGGCCATTAAACATCTTTCACAAAAAAATGAAGAAAAAGTGGTTCTCCGACCTTCCTTCCTCTATTGTAGGTTTCGGAGCTTGACTTTCAGATCTGCCAGCCTGGATGTCAAAGCATTGAGCTGAACGTGCCGCTGTTATGAGAGTCTCCAACATGTGCTGAAATTTGGCGGAATTAGAAAATCAGATATCCCCGGAGTTAAACATGTTGAGCCCTTTGTGTGGTGAGCTCCTGGCATTTAATTCCGATGGCTCTGTCCCTTGCCAGTTTCTAGCCATGACTACGCACATTCGCATTTGTCAGCATTGGGCAACTCGATATTCTAGGCGTTTTATTCATTAGATTGTTGGTTGTGTTATTAATTTCTCGAAGCCTGGAAATATCAGAAGGACATATGGATAATTCTGTGGGATATAATTGCCTTTTCTATTATGACTAGATATACTTTTAATATATATATTATTGATTTTTTACAGAGAGGAAGGGAGAGGGGTAGAGAGTTAGAAACATCTATGAGAGAGAGACATCTATCAGCTGCTCTGGCACATCCCCAGTAGGATACATGCCCTTGACAGGAATGGAACCTGGGACCTTTCAGTCAGCAGGCCAACGCTCTATCCACTGAGCCAAACTGGTTTCACCTAGATATACTTTTTTAAAAATAGAAACAAATTCTAGTTGTTGATTAGCTTATAATCATTATTTGTCTTTAGGGGTAACTTGCTTGAAAAACTACCCTTTGCCAAGTTTCATACTTTGAAGCAAGTCTACTCTTCAGTTATGTTTTTGGTTTTTTTTGCAAAAGGAGATAAAATTAAGATGATAAATTACCATTAGAATTAGTAGTACAATAAAAACTTATATCAAAGGAACTTACACATTTTTTTCAGTAAAAACAAGATAATTTAACAATTTGTATATTTAGCCTTAGATCACATTATATTTTGTTGTCTATTTTTTGTCATATGTGCGTATGTTATAAAACTGTGTTGTAAGGACCATTTTTTAAAGTCGCCAATAGTGTTAGACAAAATATGACCACATTATACTCAAAACACATTTACCAGTTAGACAATTAATTGAGCTTTTACCTAATATTTTGAGTAATAAAACAATTACAGTGGTACCTCGAGATACGAGTGCCCTAACATACGAGATTTTTGAGATACGAGCTGTCGAGCGAGCGGTTTTTGCTTTGAAATACGAGCAACATTTGAGATAGGAGTCATCGTGCAGATCGGCCGGCTGCACACAACCCACCAGTTTACTGAGACTCAAGCGTCTCATAGTTTCCCACGCCTCAAGGTTACGGAACAAATTAAACTCGTATCTCGAGGTACCACTATATTTTCCTTATTCCATGTATTTCTTTTCCTGTAAAATTTAAGTTTTACTACAGAAAACAAACCCAATCGGTGGCCCTGTGCGGGTCATGGCCCTCTGGACCAGACACAGGGAGATGGAGAGATTCCCCTCCCTGCCATTTCTCTGTCACTTACCACCTCTGTCCGGTTCCCTCCAGAGTTCCCATCTGCCCCTCAGGATGCTCCTCCTCCCTACCCACAACCCACTTTCTCCTTTCCGACGGCTCCTGGTGTATGTGGAATAGTTGTTTTCTTGCTCTCTCTCAGTACGCAGGTGTGCTTCATACTGAATATGCTCATTGTATTTGCTATTAATAGAGCTGTGGCAATACTCATTGCTATTGAGTTATCAAGATAGCAATATAGCCAAAACCAGTTTGGCTCAGTGGATAGAACATCAGCCTGCGGACAGAAAGGTCCCAGGTTCGATTCTGGTCAAGGGCATGTATCCTGGTTGTGGGCACATCCCCTGTAGGGGGCATGCAGGAGGCGCTGATTGATGTCTCCCACTGATGTTTCTAACTCTATCCCTCTCCCTTCCTCTCTGTAAAAAAATCAATAAAAATATTTAAAAAAAGAAAGCAATATAGACAGTGGATATGCTAGGCGCCAGTTGTGGTCCCTCTGCGCTCCTACAGCTCTCTCCTCCTTTCAGAGTCTTCCTCTGGCCTCCTGGGGTTCTCTTTTCTCCCTGGGTCTGGCAACACCATCTCTTTTTTATTTCTTTATCTCTTTATCCCTGGAGTTGCTAACAGCTTCATGCAATCGATACGCTCTGAGAGCCCTCCCTCTATGACTCTTGTTTGGTAAATTAATTCTTCCCATCATTGCATGCATGCTAACTTTATGTATTTATTTCTTTTTGCTGGAACCATGTGGGGTCAATTCCATTTTCGGGGGGACTTTAACTGACAGTGCTCTTTTCCAGAAATAGCCTGCAAGGTCACCTTCTGTACTAGGCTGATAAATAAATAATAAATACATACATACATACATACATACATACATACATGCATACATACCTTTGGTGGGCATTATTATAATTATTCAAATGATCTATTTCACGAAGCAGCAGGGAGAGTATTTGTAGAACAAATGCCTGTGCATTTTAGTTGCATTTTAGGTTTTAAATACGGTGAGTTGTAAATGCTCTGAATTCCCTGTAGAGTTTTCAAAAGAATAATAACAACCATGAAAAGGGCCTTGGATTCTCTAACGTCAGTGGTCAGTGGACCAGAAAACTCTGTGGTGACCTGGGAAATGATCCACGTTGTTTCTTACATGGGCAGGACAGATATGACAGAAGATCGGGTGTAAAATGTAAGTTAGGGGTTGCAACATCAGCATCGTGATCAAATCTTGACCTCCCGCCAGCAAGAAGCAATTCTGCTAGCACAGGGCCTTCGGACTTGGCCTGGAATTCTCCCTGTGTCTTTTATCTGCCAAACTACCCCATTGGATTTTAAACTCCCCAATCCTCCCCAATTACATGGACCGATTCCTTAAAATGCATCTATTACATCCATGCATCTATGCATATATCATAAATATATTAATATATATAATAGGATATACATATAAATGTATATAAATGAAAAATCCCAGCTAACATCTAATATACTCCTCTATTGTACCTGTTCTTATTGAGATTTTCTCTTGTCTCTTAGCCCCAAAGAGTTATAACTGCTTCTTGCTCTGGATAGTCTGGATGTCTCACTATTTTTTAAAAAATATATTTGTATTGCTGAGACC
>PVJN01017019.1:0-20933 GCA_004026805.1 Lasiurus borealis
TAGGCTTTATTGAAGGCTATGGCCAGCCAGAATGGGCTGGAAGTTTGGCTTCCTTCATTGCCAGGGAAACCCAAGCCTCTTGCTCTCTCCAGTTCCATAGCTTCCACCATATTTTGGGGGTTAATTTGCTTCTGATTAGCTGGTGGGTGTGGCTTGTGGGTGTAGTGGAAGTATGGTCAATTTGCATGTTTCTCTTTTAATAGATAGGATTCTCTACCAATTGTCACCCTCACACACACCCTAGAGCAGTGGTCTGCAAACCGCAGCTCACGAGCCACATGCGGCTTGTGAGCTGTAGTTTGCCACTCTGTTGACTAATGAATTTGCCAACCACTGGACTAGACTAAATGTTACGGTATAGTTGGAAGCTGTGAGGATTAGGCAATTGGGACATATTGTGTACAAAGAAGTAAAGGGTAGTATATGACAGTGACTGGCAAACTCTGTCAACAGAGCGGCAAACCATGGCTTGTGAGCCGCGGTTTGCTGACCACTGTCTTAGAGATCAGGAGCAGAACTAATTAAGTGCAGCTACTTTATTTCTCCAGCTATCAGTTTCTTCATCTGTAATCAAGAGATGCAGTGAAAGCTGGCTTATCCAACAGAGAGAGGACTGTTACTGGAAATAAATTCATTCTTGTGAGGCAAAAGGACAGAATAGTCAAGGAAATGTTGAAGAATCATTAAATAATTTAAACTGTATACCAACCACTATGTAAAGATTTAATCTAAGATGTAACTATTTGTGGAACATGTCTGCATTTTTTGGAAAATTAATACCAGGAATATCATGTATTATATAGGATGGGGCATAAAGTAGGTTTGCAGTTGTATGTGAAACAGAGTTTATTTTTGTATTATAATTTGTTAATTATTATATTATTTTCCATATGAGCAACTATAAACTTATTTTTGCCCCACTCTATATTTGTATTATCCTTACAATTCATTTCCCCCAGTGTTTAGGGATAAGAAAATGCATCTATGATGATGAAATATAAATAGCAATAATAATAGTAATGAAAACCAATTCTTATAACAATTTCTATATATCCTCACTCTTTTAAGTATTTTATGTATTAGTTTAACCCTTATAAGATCTGTATGAGGTTGATAAAGTAGATATTACATCTCCCATTTTATTGATGAGAAAACTAAGGCACTTAAGAGGTTATATGACTTTTCTAAGGACATATTTTTTGCTTAAAATTAATCAAAGTGTGCAGCTATTTCTTTAGTTGCTTTAAGTACCAGGAAACTTCAAGCTATTTTTTTTTAATGTACACCACTGGTACAACTACTGGTCTAAACATTTTAAAATGTAATTATTGCCATTAGTATTCCCTAATGAATTGATTTTTTATTTCTTTTAATCTTTGAATTTTTATCATTTTTCAAATTATATCACTATTTCTTATTGGTAAATAGCTCATTTCTTTTGGGTGAATAGACAGTCTATAAAAGTTTGATTAAAAAAGATACTGACATATTAATAATTACCCAGGGCAAACTAATAATCTATTAGCTTTCATTATTACATTAGCAAATGATGTATTCATAATCGACTTGGGACATAAACATGCAAGTGGATGGTTAATATAGAAAAGGCCTGCATTATGGGGTGATTCCTATCAAGAGCATGAAGAGCTTGGAGCTTGGGTCTGGAGGGCAGAAGGGGTGACGAGCAGAGAGGTAATATCTTACTGCTCAAGACAAATCTTACTTCTTGGTAAGATGTGATTGGTCTGCATGCTCCTTGTACAAAGCCTTGTGCTTCCAATTTCTCTTTGTGTCCCAGGAATGATGCTGTCTTCTCCATTACCTTTCACCCTGTATTTTACTCATCTCTGTATTCATTGTAGGCAAAGAAGTGTTTGTGGTTACTCAAAATCCAAACAAAACCAAGTTTTTTTTATAAGAATGCATTCTACATGTCCTTACTGAAACATCCCTGCAAATTTATTTAATATGATATTTTTTAGTGCCAGCTTTGAGGTGACCCAACCAGTAGCCTCTTTCTGTAGGAAGGTAACAGCTTCTTTAAACATTTAATAGAGAAGTAGAGTTGAAAGAAAACTCCATAAATATGCATTGGAAAGCTTTTAAAATAGTGACTGATTTATCGAGACAAACAGCATTTCTCATTGGGAATGGAAAAACAATTTGATTTATTTTACAAAACTTCGTTTTTAAAAGCCAGATATGGACTTCAGCCTGAGATTTCTTTTCCACTTCCTCTGAGTGATGGAGCAGCTATAATGCTATCACTTTACTCTGAACAACAAATTCAAAGAAGTCAGGGAAACTACAGGATAATCAGTATTGATAGAAGATGATTGGTCACACAATCAGCAGAGGCATTCATTCGGTCTCTATCTTTGGGAGCTATCATTGACCAATTTTGATAACCTAGTTTGTAGATTACAGTAACTGCTCTTTCTTGAGGATTATTTTTGAATTCTATCAGTTCACAAAATAGGAATACCTATTTAGAAAAGCAAAGCTTTCGTGGCTCTGGAAATAGGATTTGACATCCGTCATGTTGGTATTATGAAACCTGGTTGATTTATAAAGTCATCCATTACTTTATCTACCTTTGTTCAAAAAGCAGTGTACATATTTTTCCAGATCACTTGAAAACAGAGAGCCTACAATGCCATTCAGCACTGACATTCATTATCATAAATTGATTGTATTTTAGCATAGCTTTAGAAGTATAAAGATGTTTTTGTGCCATTTTTCCTTTACACACAGCTCAAAATCCATCTTCTCAACCATGCATTAAATGTCAGTGTCAATAGCCATAGACTCAGCATGTAAAGCAGGAAAACACACCTGTGAGTAGGACTGGAGAATCAGTGTGAAGTAACCACAAGTAGTGGTCTGTTAAGTAACAGGTTAGTAAGTGAAAAGTTTGTCATATATAGAGGTTAATTTCATTAACAAAATTGCTTCAGCAAAAATGTACATTCTTCTAGAAAATTCTGGATGTAGGATTGCTTTCATATTTTTAGATAAACTTTCCAGGTGATTCTTAGGCCCGTCATACTTTGAATACTGTTGTTCTAGAATGTTCTTGGGCATTAGCAGTTACCATAGAACAGTGGTTGGCAAACTGAGGCTCTGTTGACTAATGAGTTTGCCGACCACTGGGATAGAGGCTTAATCACAAGGAACAACAACAGCCTGTAATTTACTGGAATTGAGAGTCTAGGACAGTGGTCGGCAAACTCATTAGTCAACAGAACGGCAAGTCGCAGTTTGCCAACCAGTGCCATAGAACACAGATCTATGTGGATGAAACTAACATATCAGTTTTTGCTTGTTTTATTTTTGAACAATGGAACTGGTCCTAAAGTGTGGAATGGCTTTATCAGAATGCTGTTTTCAAAACACCTAAGATTGGCTGTGAAAATATAAGGGCCAGAAAGTCTTATTAGACCTATTCTCTTCAGTTTCTGGCCCTTATTAGGCACAGAATAAATATTTGTTGATTTAATATAAAGAAAATTGAGGAAGGCAATAAATATTGACAGAGAATTTTCTTTTGTAGACAAAATTATAATGTGCCTTGAGCATCATCCCATTCAATGAAAGGTAGCCTGGTTCAATTCCTGGTCAGGGTATATGCCCAGGTTGCGGGCTCAATCTCTGGTAAGGGGGCATGGAGAAAGCAGCTGATCGATGTTTTCTTTCACATTGATGTTCTCTCTCTCTCTCTCTCTCTCTCTCTCTCTCTCTCTCTTTCCCCCTCTCCCTCCCTCCATCCTTCCCTCACCTATTTCTCCACTCTAAAAAATAAAATAATTAAAAATTGGAATGTGAAAAATATAAACTAAAAATAATTTTTTTCAGTACTCTAGGGACAACCAGGGAAGGATAAATATTACCTATTTAATAATCTCCCATGACCTTACTTAACACCATTATTTAATAAACAATGTTTTAGCAGAATTTTAAAATTTCTTTCTTACAAATAATAGGTAAGAGAAAATTATCAACAAAATGATAATAAAGTATGGCTTCTTTTGAATTCGAGAAAAGGAAATGATGCAAAAAACTTTTCACATTATAATTTTTGTTTTTTACCTTACAACATGCTTAGTTTACAAGTCCATGTGTGCATGCACGCACGTGTGGCCATAATCTCATGTGGATATATATCTCACTTTTCCTAAACAGTATTAATAAGAAAAAATTTAAATGCTTTCAACAGTTACATTAAAATCAATGCTATTGCTGAGAACAGCTTGCTTCTGTATTCAATGATAATATTTTAGCTCTAAAATGTGTATCTTGTTGGTTCTATTATCATGTTCCATGAACTTTCAGCTGTTCTGTGTAGTGTGATTTGTGGTGGTCTGCCAATGAGCAATGGATAATAGGAGGTGGTATGTCAGACTTTTGTAACCAGAGTGGAAGGCGAGAGGATGTATATTCATGGCCTTCCTCTTTGAATCATGTTGTCTTTGGAAGGACTTCTCAGGTGCTCCATCTGTCTCTTGTTCAAGACAGCAGGCTCCACGTGGCCTCCTTTCCTTGATCATTACCTCAACAAGACTCTATAGAAAATGAAAATGCTTTTTTAAAAAATTTAAATCAGAAATTCAGTTGCGTATTGTTAATCAGTAGTTGAGTCTATAAAGTTATAGGGTTTTATTTCTGTGGGGGTTATTGTTTTATCTCAGCAAGTTCAGTGAATTATCAGATTTTTTTTTTTTTGCCAATTTAATATATTCCTGTCACAGTAGCACATATAAAAGAGACTTTTAAGTGTGTTTTGAAAAAATATCAGATTAGGCAATTAAGATATATTGATATTTGGATTAGGAATAGACTAGCCTGTGTCTAGCCTTGCCACTTAATAATATGGCTCCTTTTTAAAGAGTAATTTTAATAGTTTTATTGCAGAGATTAGTAAACTGTGGCCCTCAGTCTTATCATTAGCTGCCTGTTTTTGTAAATAAAGTTTTATTGGAACATAATTTATTTGTGTACATGTGTATGGTTTGTACTACAGCAGCAGAATTGAGTTGTGACAAAGAGCATCTGGCCCACAAAGCCTGAAATATACTCTCTGGCCTTTCACAGGAAAAGTTTGCTGACCCTTGGTCGATTAATAACATAATTTAGTTTAGTGTCGTTAGCACCTGATTTTAAAAAAGCACACATTAGTGAGCTTTTGTTGTTTTGGGGTACTTAACACAGAACAAAAATGTCATCTACATTTTTAAAGGAATAATTGTAAAATATTCTCCTTGAAAACTATCTAATAAAAGAGTAATATATAAATTAACCACCACTTTGTTACACCCACAAGCCAATCAAGAGTGAGTATGCAAATTAACCAAACCAAGGTGGCTCCAGCCACATAAAGAGCAGGAGGGAGGTTAGGATTTTTGGGCGATGGAGGAAGCCGGCTGAGGCCTCTGCTCCAGGTTACAGAGTTTCAATTATAGAAGATAAATAACTTCCAACAGAAGTGGCTGCCACCATGGAGTGAGCAAAAGGCTTGGCTCCGCTCCAGGCTACAAAGTTTCAATTGTAGAAGATAAATAAATCCCAGATACCAGGGCCTCTGTTTGGGTTGCTGAGGGGCATGGTTGGCCTGCAAACCAGCACAGGCCCCTTGCCCAGGCTGCCCCATGCCCCAGGGAATCCCCATCTTGATCCAGGACAACCTTTAGGGCAAACCAGTTGGCCCCCACCTGTGCATGAGGTCTCCATCCTATCTAATAAAAGAATAATATGCAAATTGATCATTACTCTAACATACAAGATGGCTGCCCCCATGTGGTCAAAGATCCTGCCCCAATGTGGACACAAGATGGCCACCACAAGATGGTCAGCCCGAGAGGATAGTTGAGAGGTATTAGGCCTGCAAGGGAGAGCAGCTGGGGGCGATCAAGCCTGCAGGGGAGGGCAGTTAGGGGTGACCAGGCCAGCAGAGGAGGGAAGTTGGAGGTGACCGGGCCTACAGGGAAGGGCAGTTAGGGGGGACCCAGGTCTGCAGGGGAGAGCAGTTGGTGGGGACCAGGTCTGCAGGGGAGGGAAGTTAGGGGCAAACAGGCTGGCAGAGGAGCAGTTAGGCATCAATCAGGATGGCAGGGGAGTGCTTAGGGGTTGATCAGGCTGGCAGGCAGAAGCAGTTAGGGGCAATCAGGAAGGCAATAGGCAAGCAGTTGGGAGCCAGCAGTCCTGGATTATGAAAGGCATGTCTGACTGCCCTCAAGGAGTCCCAGATTGGAGACAGTGCAGGCTGGGCTGAGGGACCCCCTCCCCCCCATGCACGAATTTCATGCACCGGGCCTCTAGTCGATAATAATTTTGTATCAAGTAGCAGGCATATGTGAAATTTATACAAAATATTGTTTCTTATTTTGTAACATTTGGAAGATTTCTTTTGTGGTGGCTAAAATTATGAATTAGATTGAATTAAGATGTAGCATTCTTTTTCTTACTATATTCATTGTTTCTTTAGTTGTCTCTGAGACAGAAGTTTTACTAAAAGAACTGGAGCAAATGCTACAGCAAACTCTAGAACCCACAGCAACACCCGATGAGCCTGAAGAGGAACGTGGAGAGGAAATAAACAATGGAGAAAAGGTAATATTGATAGTTATAAGTAGCAACTTCAAATTCTTTACGTGGCAGAGATTGTTCCCGGGTGGACATTTTAAATATATGGAAAACCTTTCTCAATTCTCAGATTTGAGCCCTTGATTATCCTAAGCTGAATGATAAACCAGTAGCCTGTTGAGAAATCAGAATAGATCTACAGTCTTTGAAAAAACAAATACCCGAGTTTCAGCAGAAATGCTCTTTTCGCTTCAGATCTTTGAGGTTGGAATTGAAGAGGGATGGAAGGGGCTTGATGTAGTGAAGGGAAAGCCACTAAAGCGGCCTCCTCCACACTGCCAGTCTCCACAGTCTGGAGGGGTGCTGAGGTCGGGGCAGCTGGGGAAATCTGCCCTATTTCATGCATAGGGATAGATTCTGTAGGGACAGGCTCCATTATTAAAATACTAGATAGAATCTTTTATTGTAATATGTTTCACCATGCATATCTAGACTTGTCGTTTTTTTCCTTTTGGCCAATATGTTGGGCTGAGAAAGGCCACATGCCCTTAACTTTATTTAATACTTACATATGACAACAGAAATTTAAATTGGTTGAGAAACTGCTCAGCACATGGGCTTCATGTATCTTTTCCTGGTTTGTCTTACTTAACTCCCACGTCATTAATACCAGCGATGTGATAGGTGTGAAAAAAAAAAAAAAAAAGTCATGCCGAGACCGGTTTGGCTCAGTGGATAGAGTGACGGCTTGCGGACTAAAAAGTCCCAGGTTCGATTCCGGTTGGGGGCATGTACCTTGCTTGCAGGCACATCTCCACTGTGGGGCATGCAGGAGGCAGCTGATCGATGTCTCTCTCTCATCGATGTTTCTGACTTTCTATCCCTCTCCCTTCCTCTCTGTAAAAAATCAATAAAATATATTAAAAAAAATAAGTCATAAGGCAGCCACTTCCACGGGCAGCATAGCTGTTCCCTGAGTGGGTAGGAAGGAGAATGGCAGGCAGAAGTCAGGTATCCTTATGGCGTTATTCATTCTCTCATTCCATCGTTCTGATAGGTAATGGGTCAGGAGTTGAGAGCACAGTGGTTAGGAGCACTGACTCTAGAACATAGCTTGCTTCCCAGCACTGGTTCTGCCACTGACAACTTGTGTAATTTGGCAGAGTTGCTCATCACTTGCCTCAGAGGATTGTTTGGAGGGTTAAATAAGACAAACTGGGAAAAGTGCTCTGCGTAGTGACACCTAAGGTTAGTTGTTACTACAGGTGAGAAATGGCAATAGCCATCACTGGAGAGAAGGAGTGCAAAGATGTCTCTCTCTTTCCCCACATTCTCACTTTGAAGTAACTGCTCCTCATCCCCCCCCGCAACATGAAAATATTGTGTACACACTTTGGTAGACTGTTCAATTGCATGATTTTATTCAGAACTTCAACAAGAATAAAGAAGATTCTTAAACACCTTCTTTATTGACTTTGAAATCGAGAGAATGTACAGAATTTACAATTGAGATCAGTGTGTTAAAATAAAATATGTAAAATTAGTGTTAAAAACTCTTACTGAGTTGAAAAACATGATGGTTTTCTTAATCAGTTGAAAATGCTATTTTTCCATTTAGAGTTCCTTTTTTTCCAAAATCTTGTTTTCTGTATCTCACCTTTTATAGAACAAGATCTATAGATTGGTGATGTATCTTATATTTAACTAGAGACCTGTTGCATGAAAATTCATGCAAGAGTAGGCCTTCCTTCCCCCAACTGCTGGCACTGGCTTCCCTCCAGTATCCAGGAACAGTCTGGCTTCGCTTGGGCTGCCCACAGGTACCAGGGATCAGGCTGCCCTCCAGCCCCAGCTTCATCAAGAAGGATGTCCAGTCTACTTAGCATGTTACTCTTTGATTATAGACTAGAGGCCCGGTGCACAAAATTTGTGCATGGAGATGGGGGGTGTCCTTCAGTCCAGCCTACTCCCTCTCCAATCTGAGACCCCTTGAGGGATGTCCAACTGCCCATTTTGGCCTGATCCAGGTAGGATCGGGGTTAAATGGGCAGTTGGACATCCCTCTCACAATCCAGGACTGCTGGCTCCCAACTGCTCACATGCCTGCTTTCCTGATTGCCCCTAACTGCTTCTGCCTGCCAGCCTGATCACACCCTAACCATTCCCCTGCCAGTTTGATTGATGCCTAACTGCTCCCCTGCCAGCCTGTTTGCCCCTAACTGCTCTCCTCTGTGGGCTTGGTCATTCCTAACAACCCTCCTCTGCAGGCCTAGTCACCCCTAACTGACCTCCCCTACAGGTTTGATCACCCCCAACTGCCCTCTCTTGCAGGCCTGGTCCCTCCCAACTGCCCTTCCCTGCTGGCCATCTTGTGGTGGCCATATTGTGGTGGCCATATTGTGTCCACATTGGGGTAGGATTTTTTGACCACATGGGGGCAGTCATCTTGTGTGTTGGAGTGATTGTCAATCTGCATATTATTCTTTTATTAGACAGGATAGAGGCCTGGTGGGGACCAGCTGGTTTGCCCTGAAAGGTGTCCTGGATCAGGATGGGTGTTCCCTTAAGGCATGGAGTGGCCTGGGCAAGGGGCTTATGGTGGTTTGCAGGCTGGCCACACCCCCTAGTGACCCAAGTGGAGGCCCTGATATCTGGGATTTATTTATCTTCTACGATTGAATCTTTGTAGCCTGAAGCAGAGTCAAGCCTTCTGCTCACACAGCCATTGAAATTTTGTTGCCTTAAGTGGAGGCCTCCACTGGCCAGGCTTTGTGGAAAGCTTGGCTTCCTCGATTGCCAACCCAAGCCTCTCTCTTGCTCTCTCTGTGGCCTTAGCCATCTTGGTTGGGTTAATTTGCATACTCGATCTAATTGGCTGGGGGCATGGCTGGTGAGTGTTTGCTTGTGAGTGTAGGGGAGGTATGGCCAATTTGCATATTACTCTTTTATTAGATAGGATTACTGTACATTTTTCTTTTCGAGCAAATGTGTGTTTTGTTTGAGCACCATATGGTTCTGTACAATGTGTTTTCAGTCTTTGCAGTTTGTCTTTTCAAAAATACAGCCAGGTTGATTTTTATAGAGATGTCCTGGAGCTTTTACAGTCACAGAACAGGCTTCTATTTTGCCATTATAACTAGTAACTTGAAAAAACAGAAAATTACTTCAGATTTTTATTTCTTCAGGTAAAACACGTAGTTTTAATACATCACCAGGCAAGAGTTTGCTTTTTTAGATTCTTGTAATATTATATGCTTTCAAAAGGCATTTAGGAATTGTAAAAATTAACCACTTTAACTCGCTGGCAGGTAGGGGAAGGCCTCCTGCCGACTGGTTTATAAGCCACGCTCCACACTGAGCTTTGTAAGTCTGGCATTCACACCAGGCTCAGGATATTTAGGGCCTTGTTCACTTTTAAGCAAGGAGAATAGCAGTGAAACCAATGATCAAAGCCAGAGTAATTTCCACTTTAAACACAAAGAAGTGACCACCTCAGGGTTTTTTTTCTTCTTTCCTTCCTCTTTCCCTCCCTCCCTCCTTCCCTTGCTTCCTTTCTTTCTTACTTAAAATGTGAGCTGTGTTTTGTTTTTAGGAAAAAGTGGCCTCTCATAAGCTAATCCACCGAAAAGAACCACTTGATAACTTTAAAGTTCTGAGCATGTTCATACTCTGAGCAAATATTGTCTGAGCTATTTTCAAAGTTGAAAATTTGATAATGTTTTCATCATTCACTTCACATATGAGTTTTCAAGTTGATTTCTCGCGAGCATCTATACTACTAACAGATGAGATAGCAACATGAAAACAGCATACATGTGGAAAATCAGAATTTATTTCTATTTGTCATTGACATTCTTTGAGATTATTTTCCTCAGTGGAGTCACCTTCCTAATTATGTTCTTCTTTAGCTGATATTAAAACGGGTTGACATGTCCTAACTTGGCAATCAGTGGGCAGGGATTCATTTCAAATTTTTATAAAATCCATCTGAGTAATGTACAAATTAGATAATCCATTTACAAAGAAAACCATTTATTTAATAATTATTTATATTATAGTATACTTTTGTTATATGAAAGTACTTATTTACATTTTTTTTTCTTGAATTTCCTGGGAAGTTAACTTGAATGAACCTTGAAGTTATAAATCTCCTATGTGTGAGTCTAAACCGTCTAAACAAGCTTAAGAAAACTATCACTGTTTGTGAGGACTGCAGATGCTTGGGAGAAGATGACCACAGAAAATGTGACTAAAATAGCTTTAAGTTGTACTTGCTATAATAGTAGCTTTAAAAGTAAACAAATATAGAAAACTCACAGAATTAAAATGATCCAATTTTTTCAAAATTAAAACTAAAAGTGTAGTTTTGGGGAACAGACAAGGCCTAAGTTTTATATTAACACTAGAGGCCTGGTGTACGAGGGGTGTTCCTCAGACTGGCCTGCACCCTCTCCAATCTGGGACCTCTCAGGGGATGTCTGTCTGCCGGTTTAAGGGGCATTAACTTCAGCCATTAGGAAAATCACACAGAATGTTCTTGACATACAAACAGTGTAGTTTTATGAGTTGTTTTAATAATAATTGCCATTCCTTTAAATAATATCTGTTTATATACAATACAGCTGGTACTATGTATACAGAATGTTAATATCACAAAATCATAGAAGGTTATAGTGGAAATAACCTTGAATTGTCTAGTCCAAACTTTTGTAAGTACGTATCGGAATTCCCTTTTCAAAGATTTTGAATGCTTTTTGTCCTAAGCAGCTTAACCAACTTTTGAGGCAACCCATTTTCTGTGAAAGGACTGGGGGATTCTGGCAGGGCTTTGGGGACTGGGCGCCGCCATATTTGTGATAGTGTGATGGTCAATTTGCATATGTCCTCTTTATTAGCATTTACTATACATTATACTATACATAGGGATCATTTTTTGACCACCACCATAACAGAAAACTTGATATAACTGCTGTGGTTCAAGACTTACCAATTACTTTATGCTTTGTTCAAATAACTGAGCCTAGTCTTCAGATACAGTTGAAGTAATACTGATGAATTGTGTGGTTATTTTTACAGTTGCCTCAATGGGGCCCTGACTCTTCTGCAAGCAGTCCATTTGAAAACCACTGTGAAGAGGACTATGTTATAATTGACGGGATAAAATTAAAAGCTGGGGAATGTATTGAAAATATAACTAACAAGTTTAAAGAAATTGATGCTTTGATATCTGAATTATAGGGCATTATCAATATTTTCAAAAGGTAATTATAAAAACACTCAAAAACTTGAAATGTTTCGTGAAATAGGTATGTATTATACCAAAGTTAATATTTTGGAATAACGTTCTACTTTATATTTTGAGACTATACATTGTTTTGAGATCCAATCAAATGATATTAAAGTTAGTGTTACAGTTTAAGAATTTAAGCAACTCTAATGTTTGTAGTTTGTTTTTCTTGTTTGCCCTAAGTTTAAAATGGGTTGTGAAACCTTCTGCACAAATACATGCTTTACAATGGTTACTTAAGCCCTTTATTCAAATGTGGATGTTAAGGTGGCTGATAAGTCTCTTATATTTCTTACAGATAATTCAAATCTAATAAGTTTAGAGACTGTGTATTTGTAGTAGACTTAAGCCACTACAAAATGAAACAAAATGTAAAAATTGTTGAAGCTTTTCTTAAAAAGCAAAAATTTTAATTGCCTTATTATATTGGAAATAATTATTTCAACCACAGTGCTCAAATTTGGCTAATACTCTGTTGGGGATCTTTGGAAGATCAGAATCCGGGACCCTTTTCTACTGAATCAGCAGATCTGGAAGTGGGGATGGTCAAATGTAGTTAAAAATCTAGACAGATAAGTTAAACATATTCACTATAAATCAAATCTAAACCATATAGAAAAGTGCAAAGCACATCCTGCATACCGCTCTCAGCATCTCCCCTGAAATCCATTCCTTAGGGATTGCGTCAGTGGGCATTGGTCTGGATCGGGTTTTGTACACATCATGGTGTGTGTCTGTGCACATCCACCTCTAGTTCCAGCCCCGGCTCCCCCTCTCTTCCTGATTATAAGGGTAAGGGAAAGGACATTCCAAAGAAAAGCAAGAGAGCATCTGGTACCTGCTGTCAGTTGAATTAGCTGGAGTGACATGTGATAGCAAGAAAGTAAGCTACAACAGACGAGGGCTGTGGAGACAGGTGGAGGAGCTTATAACTAGGAACAAGGGAAGAGTTTAAACAATGGAATCCCTGTTCTACTTCAGAAAGATCTCATGAGCGGCAGCATGGAGTACAGAGTGAGAGAGAGTAACCCTGGAGTCAGCAGACCAGTTAGAAGACTACTTGGGTATTCAGTTGTAAGATTCTGAGAACCTACTGCACAAATACAGTGGTACCTCGAGATACGAGTGCCCTAACATGTGAGATTTTTGAGATACAAGCCGTCGAGCGAGTGATTTTTGCTTTGAAATATGAGCAACATTTGAGATAGGAGTAATCGCGAGGATCAGCCGGCTGCACATGACCCACCAGTTTACCGAGACTCGAGCGTCTCGTAGTTTCCCACGCCTCAAGGTTACAGAACGAATTAAACTCGTATCTCGAGGTACCACTGTACATGCTTTACAATAGTTATTTAAGCCCTTTATTCAAATGCGGATGTTATTTAAATGTGAAGTATGGTGCGCCGTGCTGTGATGGAGAGAACTGGATAGATTCAGGCTATATTTATACCAATGAATTATTAGGATTTGGGGACTAGATATAAAAATGAGACAGGGGAGTCAAAGACGACTCCAGGCTTCAACTATTCACAATACATGCAGATTAGAAATGTTGGACAAATACCAAGTTTGGGCCAAACTGTGTGACTTCAGCAGAGATCCCACGCTACTCTTGCTTTGACAAATCCTGCATCCCAATACCACTCTGAGAATGGAGTGATTAGGATAGTCTCAACATGTCATATTTAAATGCTGTGCGGTATAAAACAGTGGAGATTAAGACTTCTTTTCTTTCTTCCAGCCGAATTTACTCCACAGCATTTTAGAAAAACTTTTCCTTTTTTTATGATTTTATATTCACAACCTACAAGATGTCTCAAAGTCATTAGTCCCATTTTTTTGTTACTGCTTAGAATCAACTATAAAAATGACTACCGTTGTATTCGAAAGACATTACCAGCAATTCAAGTGTTTGATATAAACCCTCATCTAGAAGATCAATTAGGTCACTTGCAACTAATTCCTGCTGGTGGCACAGTCAATGCTCATCAGAGCCCGATTTCACAGATCAGATACTGAAATATCCAGATTGACTTTATTTCTGCCACGATCTGAGTGTTGCAAGTCTGGAATTTCCACTGAAGACATTGTGTACTTGAGCAGCTCAAAATAGTTCTGAGGACAATTATTTGGTTTGGTTCTGTCTTCAGTGGAAACCGCAGACTCCTTCTAAGAAGAGGCTGGAGGAACCTCTATCTATGTGAGAATAAAGGCTTTCAAATTTCCAGAAAGAATCTCCCCAGGAAAGGGGATGAAGGAATAGTCAGGGCTGAGAATCCTGCCTGGCTGGCAAACCCTCCCTGCTGATAAATGTCCAATGTTCCAAGGCAGGCTGTATGCTGAAGTGGCATAGCAGTGAGGCTATGGAAACAATGCCTGCCTGCAGATCCTGGTGCTGCCACCTACTGGCTGGGAGGCGTGAGGCGAGTTACTCAGCCTCTCTGAACTGAGGTTTTTGGCTTTTCATCTAGAAAGCAGGGAACAGGTGGAAACTATGCAAGTTATGACCATGATTATCATTGGCTCGGGGCATTTCTTTTCTGACCACCCCTGCCACGCCTCTTCTATGCCCAGTGAACGAACATGCTCCTTGGGACAGAACCTGAAGTAACACATCTGCTCTTGGGGGACTGGGTCCAAGGCCTGTGTGTGATTAACTGACGTGTAGGTCAGGCCTGGTGGTAGGCGATCCCTTACAATTTAAAGCTAGAACCTCTTGCTAGGCTCAGGAGAACATCATAAGGAAATTGCATCTGCCCACCAAGGGAGGTTAAATTAAAAGTACACTTATTATATCAAGTTTGGTATGTGAGGTATAAGGCAATATGTCACAGTGGTCGGCAAACTCATTAGTCAAACCGCGGCTCACAAGCCACATGTGTCAGGGCCTTGTGCCCAGGCATTTGGGTTTAAGGAGCGGCTGGCTGACATTCTTTGGAACAAGTTGGGTCAAGCCCCTCTGTCTACAGTCTCCATGAACTTAGGGAAGGTCTGGGTCCACTAGAAGCTGTGTCCTCAGTTAGATCTGTAGACCCTGGAGAGTTGAGCATCAGATCCCGCTCTGTTGTCCTACATTCCAGGAAGTCTTGGTCCATTTGTTCTTGCTGGAAGTTGAACTTATGCAGGGATCTCCATTGCTAAAAGGCTTAGCTCTATCTTTATTGTAGGCTGCCCGTGCACTTTTGATAGGTGAGTCTCTTGTGGCCACCAGTGAGGGGAAGAAAGAAATGCACCATGTGCCTGCAAAAGTCTGCAGCGTACCACAATTAAAGAATTCTAAGTGCTTCTTTAGGGCTGAGCCCACTCCTGATGCCTTCAACCCAATGGAAGTGATACTTTAGTCAAGCTGCTTTAGTCTCTCCATGGCTCACTTTCCTTATCTGAAAAATTAGGCTGAGGGTGATGATCATGGTAATAATTGTCTGAAAAACTCTCATATCCTAGTGATGTTGAACAGAATAAAATGAATTCCGACATGCAAGGCACCTAGCAAAATGCCCGGCACATTATGTAACTGTCATTACTGTTTTCACAGTCTGGTAAGGAGAGACCTCTGAAGCAGAGCCAGAATTGGGAGGGAGAGGAGTGGGCTGGCTGCAAAGGGTGAAAGCCACAGGCCCAACCAAGCACAAGAGGTGAAAAGCAGGAACACAAACACCCAACCCCTAATCCCAGCAACTGGAATGCAGGGAATGGAGAGCGCAGTGGGTAGGACTTAAGGCTGCACCAAGCAGGTTGGGCTCTGCTCAATGAAATCCTCCTACATCGTCCTCAAGGGGCGGCACCTCATTCAATAGGGAAACCAAGTTATGCAGGCATGAGAACAGCGATCACCAGAATCTGCTGTTTTAAACGCCTAGGGTGCTGCAGTTGGCTTGGAATCAGACTACTCTGCGACGTGCATGATTGGAGGAGGAGGGGCGGGGGCATCAGGCAGACACTACTATGCCAACCTGTGCCCTCGCGTCTGAGAAAACCGTGCCCTGATGTTAGCTCAGATTGTCAGCTTCCACGGCGAGCGCCTTAGGGTTGCCAGCAGGCAGCCGGTGACTGGAAGGTTAGGTGTCTCCGCGAAGTCTTATTAAACTCTTGCTGCCTGGAAATAAGGCGCTGTAACCACCGAGTTTTAAATGGCAAAGGATCTCTGCCTGTCAGAGGAGTTACAGGTAGATACTTTCGTTTGTCCCCCATGAAAGCTTAATATCATTTTCTTCTGTTCGAGTCAGCTCACAGACCTCATTACTTCAAGTTCGCCGGGCAGCCAGAGCTGCCTTTTTGATTTCACTGCGCGCTCGGAATCTTGTTGGGGAAGAGCTAATGCATTTTTAACCAGCTCCAGCAATTGAAAGCTCTTAGGTGCTGTGGCATATTAATTCAGTTATTGGTAACTCTCTTATGTCAAGGGATTTCCGCTCCTGCAGAGTGGATTCCAGGAAGTAGGGGCCACATGGCCTCCCCTTTGTGCTCCACCCAGACCAGAGCATAGGGCCCTGATGGTTAAGAGCATTTGTGTTGATTTTAAATTGTATGCCAACCTACCCTATTAAAAAATGTTTTCCAAAAAGTTCTATCTGCAAACACTGCTTGTTTGAACATAAGGTGGTGGTTGTAGTAAATATATACTTTTGAAAGCACATATGTAATATCAATCACATTGCTTTTCTCTTTTTTTAATATATATTTTGTTGATTTTTTTTTTTTACAGAGTGAGAGGGATAGAGAGTTAGAAACATCGATAAGAGAGAAACAGCGATCAGCTGCCTCCTACACACTCCCCACTGAGGATGTGCCTGCAACCAAGGTGCATGTCTTTGACTGGAATGGAACCTGGGACCCTTCAGTCCCAAGGCCGATGCTCTATCCACTGAGCCAAAATGGTTAGGGCTGCTTTTCTCTCTTAACTATATATTGCAAATACATTTTAAGTCATGAAGTAGTCTACAACCTGATTTTTAAGAAATTATTAGTATTTTATTATATTTACATTTATCCAATGCAGTACTCTTTTGATTGTTTTCAAAATTATAAACCACTTTGCCATGAATAGCTTCCTCCTTCCATCTTTATTTACATTCCTAGAAACTAATAAATAAGAGTCTTACACAGTAGTAAGGCTTTCTCTATGTCTATCATTTATTATGTTCCACCAGACCTGTATGAGAGTATCTATTTCTCTATTACTGTGGTTTGGTTTCTACTTGAATTTCATGTTACTTATTACAGTGCATTGGGTTAATCTCTTTCTTAAAGAACATTGATTAAATGATTCTAGGATGGTAGTTTTTTCCTTAATTCCTTAGAGGAGATGAAAATTAGTATTAATATAGGCCATAGACTTGGGCTTAAAAGTGACTGAAATAAGAATAATATATCAGGCCCTAACCGGTTTGCCTCAGTGGATAGAGCATCGGCCTGTGGACTGAAGGGTCCCAGGTTCAATTCCGGTCAAGGACATGTACCCTGGTTGCAGGCACATCCCCAATAGGGGAGTGCAGGAGGCAGCTGATCGATGTTTCTCTCTTATTGATGTTTCTGGCTCTCTGTCCTTCTCCCTTCCTCTCTGTAAAAAAATCAATAAAATATATTTTTTAAAAGAATAATATATCAGGTAATGGCAGGGAAAAGAGAAATGTTTTAAAAAAAAAACAATGGTTACTTGATTTAGGATAAATGTCCTTTTGGTCAGTCTTTGTTATGATGAAGACAGTCATTGGGCTAGAAAATATTTTGGTGGACAGATTTAAAATCTAGGAAGCTACATTGCAATTTAGACAGGGAAATAGAGGTGCTTTAGAGAAGATCCATTTCTACTGATTGCTATTACTAAGGTGGTCACATGGCTTTCTTTCATGTATTATATTCATGATCGGTGAAATTGTGGATTTTAGAACACCTAAGCTGATTATTTCCCAAATCCACCTTTCTTGTATTAAATTGAAGTTGCTTATAAGGAGAGCATAAAGACTATTTTATTTTCCACCCGCACATGTGATTATTTTGTATATTGTAATTTCTGCTGTGAGTGCCCACGGAAAACTAGCTTTGATGATGGTTCTTGTCCTACCTCCCCACCTTGCACAAAGTATTTACATTTATTCAAAACTATTATTGCTATAAAATTTTGACCCTAGACCCAATAAGTACCTCCTTCCCCGAGTCTGGGCTTTATTTATAAACCCAGGACCTAGCACAGCAAGCAAGGGCCTATAAAACTGTTTATATATATTGATTTAGTAAATAAATATTTGCTGAACAAATGAATGAAATTTATGTTATAAAAATATCTGGACCAAATACCCTTCCCTAAATAAAGATTATATTTGCCATCTAACTTAGCCATTCTTATTATATGAATCCAAGTTCTCAAAATGAATGAACCTTGAAAGTTTTCAAAATTTAATAATTTAATTATACACAGGCATGTATGCTTTGTTACTTTTCATGTGTGTGGTATCCAGTCTTCAAGATGATTCTCACCGCCTGGTATTCACACTCTTGTGTGGTCTTTTTTTGTACATCAAGTAGGGTACATCTGTGTAACCATTAAGGTATTGTAAACAAGATAGAGTGCAACGTCCAAGGCTACGTCATAAAAGACTATGCAGTATCCATGTTGCTCTCTTTTGGATTATTCAACTGGAAGAATTCAGCTACCTCTCATGAGGATGAGTAAACAACCATACAGAGAGGTCTATGTGGTGAGAACCTAAAGCCTCCTGCCAATGGCCAGCACTAACTTGACAGTTGCGTGAGGGAGCGCCTCTGGAAGTGATCCTCCAGCAGGAGTCAAGCCTTCAGATGACCACAACCCAGGTTGGTATCTTCATTACAACCTCATAAGACACCCTGAGCCAATAACCACTCAGATAAGCCACTCCTAGATTCCTGACCCATAGAAACCACATGTGATAATAAATGTTCGTTGTTTTAAGCTATTGATGTTTGGGATAATTTGTTTCACAGCATTAGATAGCGAATAGAATGTGTGACAGACTTGTCTCACCAAATCTAAATATATAAAAGGCTAATATGCAAAGTGTCCCCTCAGGAGTTCAACTGGAAGACTGTGAGTTCCATGGCTCGCTATACGTGCTAACCACCAGGTTAGCATGGAATGAAGGGGACATCATGGAACAAAGGAAGTCCCTGGCCTGCAGCTGACAGCTGAGGAAGGGGAGCCCCTGGCCAGCAGCTGGAAGACCCCAATTAGTCCTGATCGCCGGCCAGGCCTAGGGACCCTACCGATGCACAAATTTTGTGCACCAGGCCACTAGTAGATTATAAGTATCTTGAAGAAAAGAACCATGTCTTTAATAGTCACATGGTATTAAGATAATATTAATCAAAATAAATGTTGTTCATGCTTCACAAGTGCCTTCTACTCAAGTCAACAAATATTTCTTTAATCCCCACCAGGTACTTTTCTAGGTCTAGGAGATAAAGAAAGCAGTAAACAAAAAGGAGCAAAGTCAATAACACTTGGTAAGACACACAGTAATTTTAATACAGATATAAACCATGTCAATGATGACATAAGGCTAAGAAGAAAAATGAAACAAAGATGGGCGATGCTATTTTATGTATTTGATGCGGGGTGTCAGGAAGACTTTCTCTGATAAGACATTTGAGAAGAGATGTGTAAAGGTATCTGGGAAAGAGCATCCCAGCCAGAGGAAATTGCAAGTTCAAAGCCACAAGACTGGACAAGTGTGGCACATTCAATAAAGTCAGTATGGTTAAGGCCATGTTCACTATTTGTCATAGATTTCACTAGTGAGTTCACAATTCTACATTTAAATCTCACTTGGTGACTTGGATCCCTCTTTTCCCTTGTTTTCTGAATATGAAAGGTCACCAGATATTGGCATACTTTAAACAGGCCTGTTAATGTGAGTCATCATATAAACATATAAACATGACTGAGTCGAAATAGGCTGATATTTGTAGCTGAAATGAAGGATTGGAAAATTCACTGATTGCAATCTTCTTTTCATTTTGTTTACCACTTGAAGCTCTCTGACTTCATTGAAGCCATTAGTGCCCACCAATAAATTATACAGCATTTGGATTAACACAGATATGTTTGAATGTTTCTGACATGGCAGGAAGTAATCAGGCTCAATCAATATATGTTTATCAAGACATAAGGTCTCAAATCGATGAGTAATTAGCTCTCCCAACAGAAGAACAAATAAAATTCGGTTTCCTAACTGTTCTGTCATTCCGTGCTGTGGATTTCACCTCTTCCCTCTCTTGCTGAAAGAAACACATGTCACAATGAATTGAATGATCACTGAAAGATGAGTTCTGCCTTGATTATAGCATGTCGCTGATCATAAGTGAGATTGTGTTTGCATTCCATAGACATCTAAATTTTTTAATCTTGCATTTCACCTTAGATAAACCACTTTATGCTTACTTTAATGTGTAAAAGCCCCCTCTGAGAGGCCCAACAGAGAATGTAAGCTCACATTTAACATTGTAAACTAATGTGGCACAGGGGCTCCTAGATGGTTCTCCATGGCAGCAGCTGGTGTTCTCTCTACAAAGCTGAGTGATTTGCTTGCTTGCTTGCTCCCTTTTATGAACATAATCTGGGCAAATTAATGAATTGTTTTCTTTGTGCTTTAATTCTGAGGAGATTTCATAAAAAGGGAAACATGGGGAGAGTGGGGAGCAGGATAGCTAGAATTAATCAGTGAAAATCAGAGAGAGACACAGACATTGAGATGCAAAGAGAAATAAAGTCTGTAGTGTGTGTGTGTCTAGGTAAAGAGAGTGGAGAGAACATCACTGAGATACAATCAGAAAGGAAAAGAACAATTATTTAAATACTAGGATTTATTTATAGGAGAGAAGAATACATTTTTAAACAGATTAGTCCTAAAAAACTAATTATTGTATGTATTTTTCTTAAATAAAAATAAGGGGTATCTTAAATTGAGGCAAAATATTTGAAATAACTAAAAAGAAATATACTTAATAAAAAATTCACCTGGAAACCTACTACTGTACCTTTCTGTTAAAGCATATTAATCTGCATATATAAAACCCTAGTATGCAAATA
>PVJN01017019.1:21033-41443 GCA_004026805.1 Lasiurus borealis
TGACCACCAGGGGTGCGCATGGAACATGGTGGAACATGGTGTGCATTGGCCACGCCTGGATGGTGGAACAGGTGAGTAGTGGGGGCACCAGACCAAAGTGGAGCACTAGTCACTGTCATCAGGGCAAGCCTCTGGTAGTTGCTGAAAATTCTTTGCTCCTGTGCGCTGCAGTCCTACCAGGCACTCGCACCTGCTGCTGGCGATGGCTCCACACCTGTTTCAGCGCCAGGCGCCAGTCCCAGTTACTCAGCACTGTCAGGGGGTGCAAGCAGCAGCTGCCAGCCCCAATCGCCCCTGAGGTCTTCTCTACCTCTCCCTGCTCCTAAGGGGTGATTGGGGCAGCAGCCGCCACTCTCACTCGCTGATGGCACTGTGCCTGCTCACACTTGCTGCTGGCACCACTCTCAATCGCTCTGCATCATCGGTAGGTGCAAACAGGGCTGGCACCATCAGCGTATTGGAGCAGCAGTGATGGGAGTGGGGCTGCCAGCAGATAGGGGCTGGGGACTGTGGTGGGAGGGGCCAGGTGGGGGTGTGGAGGATGGGCCCGCCCCTATGCCCACTGCAGCCTTGCAGGCCACGGTTCTTATCAAGGTGCACAAATTTGTGCACTGGGCCCCTAGTTTAAAATATATAAGGACCAGCCATGTATAGTATCATTTATAATTTGTCTTCCAGCTCTAAATGCCTTTGATATATATTGAATAAGTTAGCAAAAAAATTAGTTCTTTAAATATGAACAGAATTTTTATCGGCCTACTCATGCATAAGCAAACATTTAAAAAAAATCTTACTTTGGTACATATTTAATTTTTATGAACTATTTAAAACATACAGACTCCTAGATATGATAAGAACTTACCAAAATATAATTAAACTTTGATGGAAAACAAGCAAATGAATTTGCAAATGTAGATAATTTTCAAATCATTTTTCTAGGATTGCAATCTTGGTATCCTTATAAATTTGGCTTAAATGTAAACACATGCTGAAGTCCATTCATGTTAAATCACACAGTCCTTAAAAGTATTTTATTTAAGGACATTAAAACAATTTTTCCAAACTGACAGAACCTCAACATTTTGTTCTCTAAGTAGCAAGAACTTAAAATATTCATTTCCCAGAAAAATGACCTAGTAACATTAATTTCAAGAGAATTCAGGCGGTAACTTTATTGAAGAGAAAATCTCAACAATCCTGATATTTAAACAAGACAAAACAGTAAATCCTCATAAATGTTTTTTCCAAAGGACGTTTTTCGTTCAGAAATTCTGTATTTCAAGGGAAAGTTAATCTTTGTGTGCCCGATTCATTTATGTATCTCAGAGCCATTTCAAATACCAACACATTTTATAAGCTTTTTCAAAGGTATTTTGAGTTGAACTAGGGAATCATATTTTGTTGGCCCTAAATAGATCTCGGGTGCAGCAGAAAAAGTTAGTTTGGAGCTCACAGAGTCCAAGTGATCCTAAATAAAGTCAAAGTCATTCTTCCTGCTCAAATGAAATTAAAGGGTAGAAATGGTCACTGGGTGACAGCATTTCTGAGCCAAATATATTGAAAAGAAGAAAAATTTCTTCTAAAACCATTAAATATCTAAGGCCTCAAATTATACACAAAGTGAAGTTGTAGTTTTTTGAATTTGCTTGGATAATTTTTTTTACTTGGAGGCAAATATGTTTTAAAACACATATGTAAAGAACTTGTACAACTCAATACCAGGAATACAGACATCCAGTTGAAAAAGAGGCAAAGGAGCTGAAAAGACACTTCTCCAAAGAGGACATACGAATGGCCAATAGGCATGTGAAAAAATGCTCAAAGGCATTAGTCATCAGAGAGATGCAAATTAAAACCCCAAAGAGAGATCGCCTCACACCAGCCAGAATGGCTGCCCTCCATAAATCAACAAGTGCTGGTGAGGTTGTGAGAAAAAGGAAGCCCTAGTACACCGCTGGTGGAAATGCAGACTGGTGCAGCCACTATGGAAAACAGTATGGGGTTTCTTCAAAAAATTAAAAGTATAACTCCCATTTGACCCAGTGATCCCACTTCTGGGAATATATCTAAGAATCCCCAAGCACAAATTTAAAAGGACGTATGAACCCCTGTGTTCATAGCATTATTGTTTACGATAGCCAAGATCTGGGAACAGCCCAGGTGTCCATCAGTAGGTGAGTGGATAAAACAGCTTTGGTACATTTGCACGATGGAATACTACTCAGCCATAAAAAAGAAGGAACTCTTACCTTTTGCAGCAGCCTGGAAATCACTACATTATGTGAAATAAATCCGAGATAGATAAACACCCTGTGACCTCACTTACATTTAGAATCTAATGAATAAAATAAACTGTTGAACAAAATAGAAACAGAAGCATGGATAACATGGGACAGACGGACAACTGTCAGAGGTGGGGACTGGGTGAAAGAAGGTGAAGGGATTAGCCAAAGAATATGTGTGTATAACCGATAGATTCAGTGTGGTTGGCCACAGGGAAGAGGGTGTGAGGGCAAGGTGGAGGTGGACAAAAGGTGGGGGGACTGGTAGGGACATTTGTAATAGTGTAAACTCAGTCGCTTAAAACATCACTTATTCCTCTAATGCACACATTTATGGGTTGTTTGACCTCTACTAGGCTCACTCCTGCACCTTAGGATTGCCTTGGGGCGCTGAACTTGGCTGGGACAACTCCTTGTTTCTTATCCACTCCTGGGACAGAGGACTAGCTCATACATGTTCTTGTCATGGCAATGGCACAGCGCAAGAGAGAAATCAGAAACATGCAGGTGTAGGCTTTGAATGGGCACACTATTCACACTTCTGTTTCATCTCATTCTATTTGGCCAAACAAGTTCTATGGCTGAGCACAGATAGATATAAAGGTGGGAAAATAGACTGCCGTTTGAGTGAGAGAAATGACAGGTTCATGTGACACAGGAGAGGTAAAGCGTTGAGGCCTCTCTCAGTCTGCCATGCTGTGGCCGAATATGGGTTATATTGATTTTTTAGCCCCCATACCTGTTCCACGCATTACTTCTTTTCCTGTCTCTCACGTAACCAGTAGGAAGCGCATTTGAGATGGCTGCATTCCCAGTTAAGCCCAAAAGCATGGCCAAAGGAGCAAGCTCTACTATAACCTGGGGAAAGAAACAGTTCTCATGGCAATGACATTGCATGAAGGAGGCAAACGCCAATGAACCCAACTCAGATGTATTTACAATGGCGGTCCGCGGGGACAGGGAAGGAGCAGTAGGTCTCCCCAAACACATGCTTGGAGTTCAGTTTGTTTTTTTTTTAATTAAAAAAATATATATTTTATTGATTTTTTACAGAGAGGAAGGGAGAGAGATAGAAAGTCAGAAACATCGATGAGAGAGAGACATCGATCAGCCGCCTCCTGCACGCCCCACAGTGGAGATGTGCCCGCAAGCAAGGTACATGCCCCCGACCAGAATCGAACCTGGGACCTTTCAGTCCGCAGGCTGATGCTCTATCCACTGAGCCAAACCGGTCTCGGCTGGAGTTCAGTTTTTATTCACATCTCCCAATTCTTTAACTCTACCCAAGTTTCTGCCTGTTATTTTCCCTGTGGAAGCCCATACCCCAGGACACTCCAGAAATGCTGTCTACTTTCATTTCTAAATTAGGCTTTTATATCCACCTCCTCATATAAAATAGAAGGGGGCCTTTTGCTGTCCTAGGACATTTTCTTTGGTGGTGGCTTCCCGACAGCCGAAGATAACAACGAAATACACCTAGTTAGGACCAGATTTACCTGTCTGGCAAAATGGGGACTGTTTCCTAATTAACACATAAGTGTCAACTTAAGTCAACAGTAGCCCTGGCTTTCCTAATTTTTATTTGGTGATAATCTTAATGCTGAGTAATTTTCTTCCAAGTTAGTGCAAACCATAGATGCCTTTAAAATTATGCAAAAAACTTTCACCAGTTGGTCTTCAGGTGATCTTTTTCTTTCTCTCTTTAATGCTTCTCATATTTTGGTGCAAACTTATTTTTCCTCACCATGTTAAGCCTACTCATATTCCAAGTACCACTAGAATTGGAGTATACTGATATATTTAATCTGAAGTTTTACTGTCCATCTCTAGCTGAGTGCTTGTATGCAAAAGGAACTTAACTAAGTCATTAGTCTAAGAAATAGTGCAAAGAAACACCGGGATTGCTTAATTAACATGGAAGTTCTATCTCCAAAAGTTTTTTTTTTGTCTTTTTTTAAGCCAAAATAGTCTTGGTTTTATTAGCAGCATCAGGCAATTACTGAATCTGCTGCAATAAATGGCCAAGGTTATGGCACCCATAAAGTTTAATTTGCATTCTGAATATTACATTGTGTTCACCGAGAATGCAAAGCAGGCTCTGCAGGATGTGAGCAGCTAAATTACAGAGCATTTCAGGCTTTCTCTGGTTCAGAAAAAGGCAGGAGGAGAATGGCTTGCTGGTGTGTGGTCAGTCTCAACCTTTGCCTCTTCCGCAGGACATACGGAGCATCGAAGCAGATGGTCCTTCTGGGCTACCCTTGGAGGAGACGGAGTCACCAGATGGTCTGATGTAAATTGCGACTGGGCTGCACTGCAGCCAATCAGATTATCTGGGTCATTTTGGGGATTAATGTAGATGGCCAGAAGATTGATTAGGTTGCCATGATTGGAACCTGCTGATAAGAAGATGAACATGATTTAGCCAATTGCGCCAAATGTGCGTTGTTCCGAGATGCCCAAGTGAGCAACTGGGCTGGCATTGGGCAGAGACTCTGAAATTGGATGAGGATCTTATTGAGAGAGAACTCAAACCTTCAGGTCAACGAAATGTGTAGGAATCAGACTACAGGCGGAAAGAGTTCTAAGCACATACCCCTTTCACACAGCTTCCTCACACATAGCATGTACACATCAGTGGGCAGAGAAGGGAGGTCAGGGCTTTGACAGATGTTGAGAAAACTTCTCTGCTTGATTGTGTGAGTCTTCTGCTCCTCTTTTCTGCATTTGTAGGCACCTTCCACATGTCACCAATTGGGAGCCACCCATTGGCACTTCCCAGTTTCTCTAACTAGGCTGTCATTCCACAATATCTGCCTGCTGCATGCACATCGAACTGTTTGATCACAGACACCAACTTAATGGACACGAGACTTAGAAAATCCCAACGAATTCCTTTTGGTGAAATGAAGTGGAATTTTAGGACACCAGGATAGAGCCAGAATTGAAGGTGAGAGACTGGTCATCCTTTGTTCCCTAAAAAAGCAATGCCAAGCCACACTCAAATGTGACCCAATAGAAGGCGAGGGTCCTCAGTTGTCCAATGTTCCAGAACCTCAAGACTGTCTTGGTTCACTCACGTTGCAAGGGTTGGGTGGGGAGGGCAGGGGAGAGAGGAATAGAAGGCATTGGTGCTCCCTACCTGAGGCTGAAACAGCACCGTGGTTGACCACTCCAAGAGCAGAACTGTCCCTAGCCCCTTTTATTGCATTACTGAGGGTGTGAACAGGGGATCAGCTGTGACTCCAAACTCCAAGCTCCCTCGTCTCATTTGAGACATTAATGAAAAAGGATTTAAATTTTTCCTCTTTAGTTCTTTAATAAATTAGTTAACCTAATATTTTTAAAAATAGGGATTTGGGCCAGAAATTTTAATTGTCAATGTCTTATGTAATAAGACAGAACACATACATCAGCAAATAAAAAAAAGACAATGTAAATGTATGGCGCACACTAAACAAGTAAAAGTTAGACTATGTAACCACTCAGAAAAAAAAATAAAGGAAGAAAAAATAAAAATCATCCTCCCACCCCACCCCACACACACTTAGGTTTTGGTATACGCCCTGTTAGCCATTTTCTGTGTGTGAACAATTTTATAAAATTTTTGCCGTTGGTATATTCACACACACAATGACACATATTTTTCCATTTAATATTATATGATAAACTTTCCCTCATATCATTAAAAAAATATAGATTAATGGCTACACTATAACTTACGTAACCATTTCCTATTGTAATTGTTCATAATAGGAAACATCTCTTTATGCTCATGAAAAATATTAATGACTATCTACTTACATAAGTGTGTGAATACCTGTTTTTCAGTTAAATTTTCAGTTGTTTGATAAAAGGATTCTTACTGAATTTAAACCACAGGAGTAAAAGCCATTAGGCAGATGGCAGTAGTAAGACCCAAAGGCGCCATGAGCTAGGGGTATTGCTTCTGACATGTATCCTTTTCTCTGGGTCCCTAGGCCTTGCTCTCCATTCTCTTTTGTTCACTTCTCTTCACCACCTTGATTTTGATGATTTAGTCAGCAAACTACAGCAGGTCTTGCCCGCAACCCCAATGCCAGCTGAAAGTGTGTCTCTGGGAAGGGCATTCTGCCTCTAGTTTGAGGAGAGTAATTCCAAGGTGCTTAGGGCCTTTTGGAAGGACTTGGAAATTCCTTCTGTAAATAGCCACAGCACCTAGCATGGTGCCTGGCACATGGGTATCATTTAATAATTGTTCAATGAGCAAGTGAATCAATTCTTTTATCTATAGAGATTCCAAAAAATTACATTTCTGTGTTGGCCCATACCCTGGACACTCTGAGACTAATCAGATTTGACCATTAAGTTGGTTTCACACAGCTGAAAGCTAGATGGCAGGGTGGAGCAACAAACAAGAGTGGGAATTTTCATTCAAAAGCTTGAATTCTAGTCCCTTACCAGCGAGGTGACCTTGATTGCTTAACTTCCATGAGCCTGTTTCCTCCTCTGAAAAACAGGGATTTAATTTTTGACTTATCTACATCTTGGGTTTTTAAAAATGAAATTTGAATTCGGTGGTGTCTATGTTAACACTTTGTAAATTTTATTTTTTAATTTAATTTAATTTATTTTTAATTATTTTTTAAATTCTTGCCTGAGGACATGTTCATTGACTTTAGTGAAAGGAAGGAAGAGAAAGAAAGAGAGAGAAATAGAAATTGGTTGCCTCTTGTATGTCAACCAAGGACTGAATCCACAACCTAGGTATATACCCGGACCGGAATCAAACCCATTATCCTGTAGTGTGCGGGATGACACTCTCACCAACTGAGCCATACTGGACAGGGAAACATTTTGTACAATTTAGACACCATTAGTTTTTATTATTGTAATACACAGTCAATGATCCTGGTTAGCATTAGCAGAGACCATATATTTCTTCCCACACAGAGCTGTAGCTTTCAGACTCATGGTAACACGTGTTTACATTACTCCAGGAAAAGATATTTTAACTACCTATCCATTGATCCTCTTCCTGTTTCTTCATTAAAAAAAATCCAGTTCACAGGATTCTGCTAAAGAATAGCTAATGAATTACAGATGCTAGAAATGTCAAGCAATGACAACAGGCTTCTCTCAGGGGTCCGGTGTCATTGAATTCCATCACAACAGTCTCTTCCACTTCCTTTTCATCTTGGCATTTAATGCCACACCTGATGACATGCAGTCTCATCTTCAGAGAATGGTGTAACAGAAGTTAGCACTTTTGTCATTATCCATTGAGCTGATTTTGAGATTCTTCAGAGGACTTGAAAGCAACATCATCTGGATGCAGTCATGGCAAATATTTCAGCTGAAACATGCTCTTCGGAAATGGCTGGTGTCTACATTTCCGTCTGCATTGAAATTCACCAACTGTGGCTGCATTTCCCCTTCATAGTGGGGTTTTTTTTTGGTGGGGGGAGGGGAAAATGATCCAAATTTAGGACTTTCCGCTATGAGATTTCCAAGTTGTAAGTGGTATTTCAGCAGTATGTATATCCACCCCTTTGCTCCAATTGCAGTACTCTTTATTTCACTTTATTCATGTCCTACCCACCTTTCAAGGTTCATCTTTTTCTTCTCTTCTTCCCTGAGCCTTTCTGGAAATACCATTTGACTTTTCCCTTTCCTCCCATAGGACAGTGATAGAAACTTGGGATTGGAAGGGACCTGAAGGATTCTCTAGCCTTCAACAATCTACATTACTCAAATCTGGGCCAACTAGTTGATCAACCTCTGCTTGAACAAACGATTACATCATACCCTTCATCTTAGAGTTAATAAAGATGGTTCCAATTATCTTATAACTTAGTTTTTCACTCCACAGGGAAAGCAGTTCTGGGTTGTTCCTTCTAGATCCTTTTTAACCCTTAACATATTGCTAAGTGTTCATATTGATTAGGACTGATTTTAGCTGCAGAAAATTGGAAGTTGACTTAAACAAATAGGGCTCTATTTTCTCACAAAACAAGGAGTCTTATAGATAGCTATTGTCCTTTTTGGTTCAATGGGTGAATGATGTTGGGGCCAACAAAATTTTTCCTATGGATCTCTTTGCTGTAGCAACTGTTAATTGGCGCCATGATCACATTCAAAGTAGGAAGACAGAAGAAGAACCTATAACATTTTATCAAGAGAACAGCTTCTCCAGAAAATTCACATCGTCTTTTTACATACATCTCATTGGCCAAAGTGATTATGCCACCATCCGTAGCTAAAAATGGGATTGTCATGTTTGGCACATCCCAATAATAATCCATCTCCTGGAGCTCAGTTTCCTGCCTCTCCCCAAAATAGAAGGGATCTGATTTTGAGGAAGAAAGGGAGAATGGTTGTTAAGAGGGCTGTTGTCCTCTAGGCCAAAGATCGGCAAACTCATTAGTCAACAGAGTGGCAAACCTCGGCTCTTTCAGCTCTCCATTGTGTGTGGCTCCAAGCTGCAGTTTGCTGACCACAGTCCTAGGCTATTATTCCTCCAGAAGTTGATTATGAGATAAGATGTAAGCAAACTGGTTTATTTAGGAGGTGATCCTAGGAAGCATTAGCAGGAGAATGGAAAAGTGAGAAAAGGAATGGAAGGAATCCAATGCAATGGATGTCAATGAACAAATTAGTGCTCCAGGCACCTGGGGCTCAGTCCTGCTTCAGCCCTCTATGAAACAGCGTAGAACATGCCTCAGGACTGTCCCACCTGAGAGACAAAGAAGCTGGGAGCTCCTCTCAGGCACAGTAACTGCTGTGCGCAGTGGTTCTCAACCTTCCTAAGGCCGCGACCCTTGCATACAGTGCCTCATGTGGTGGTGACCCCCAACCATGAAATTTTGCTACTGTTATGCATCGTGATGTAAATATCTGCATTTTCCGATGGTCTTGGTGACCCTTGTAAAAGGGTCATTTGACCCCCAAAGGGGTCGTGACCCACAGGTTGAGAACCGCTGGCCTAGCGCCTCCAGCCTAACTGGATGAACAAAGCATCCCCCTCAAGCAGAACCTCAGGTGCTTGAGATAAGAAGCCACCCAGGTACTAGGCCATGGTGAGTCCCCAGGATTATGTACAGGGTCTGCTAAAGGACCATCAGTGCCTATCAAAAAACTTAGGAAGTGCTCAATAAATACTTAAATTCAGTGAAGTACCCACCACTTACCCAGGAATGTGTAAGATACATTTACTAATTGATTCATCCTTGGACGGACTTCCTTGACATAAACAAAAACAAAACAAGAGGGATTTAGACACAAATCTTGGTTAATTATAAAATCCTCTCCCAGAGGCTGTGACCCTTCCCCCTTGCCTCTTTAATATTAGCTTGTAAGCTTCTTGTTCCTATCAAAGGCATCAGTCAGTCCTAGAACATCCTGTCACTGTACAGTTCTTAGGAAACAAGCTGTTTCATCTAATGAAACGCTTAGTGTTTCAGAGTTCTACTCTGTCCTTAAGAGCAGACATTTACTAAATAGCCCATTAGTTGCTTGAAAGAATGAATACCTCTTCTTTCTTATTCTAGAGTGGCGATTTACTGCCATGAGCTATCTGGCATGATAACAATCATTGTTCTTTCTTAATCATTAAAATCAGAAAATGACCGTCATGAATACAGGCCTTGGCTTCGGTCCTCCCTGAATTATTCTTAGGTACCCACGAGAGCAGGAAGATTAGAACAGTTTATATTGGGAACTAGCTTTGCTCCAGAGTTGTCCTGGGCCTAATGGATTGAGTCTGACGCTGGTGCCATGACTATTCTACTCTCAAGTGCTTTTGCTGCCCTCTTCTCTGCCTTCATCCCTTGCTCTCATTGACCACCGGTTCAGTGGGCACTATGACTCTGTAGCATCTCTCCCAGTTCTGTTCTGTTGTCACAGGCATGTGGTTTGGTAGGATTGACTCTCCTACCCACTCCCCACCCAGATCCAGGGACAGGACGGGGTTGGCTTGTATCAGTCAGGTTATTGTATTTTGTTGGCCATGGTGATTACTTCATGGGAGGGTATGTAGAATAATTTAGTCTAATAAGTGTGGAGGCAGCCTGAGGACATAAATATGATAAAGACAGATCTAAGAGAACAGTAGTGAAATAAAGCCAAACTTGTTCTCTCAATCTGTGCCTGAAACGACACATTTTGTTTCCACAAATCAATAAATCCCTTTGCTATTAAAATAGTTTTCGGGTTGTTTTGTGGTTGTTTTTTTCTTGTTGTTGTTGTTTGTTTGTTTGTTTTTACTTATAGCCCAAAACATCTTTACTGAACAGATAGCTCATACTTCCTTTTTGTGCATCCTTGCATTGACCCTCTCTTTTGCTCCTGATCCCCTTTTTGCTTCAGTGGGTTCCAACTCTGGATTCTAGTGTCCAGCCTGCCAATATATTCTCAAAATGTGGCCAATACTTGGCCATAGAAAAAGCCAGTGATCCAGCTTACTAAGACCTTCTGAGGCATGGGCAGTTACTACAAAATAGGATAATAACATCCTGTAATAGTGAGTGTCTTTCAGTTATTTGTTCCAAAATGGTTTCCTTGTTTTAAATATATCCTTGAGCCAAGAAAAAATTGAAGGTAAGCTTAGTTCTGAAAGTGGTTGTTATTACTCTCACTGCAACCCAAATTTATTTATTTATAAATGGTGAGTGATTAGCTAGGGAACCTTGGAAGTGTCACTTTTCAGCAGGTTATATTTAGTGTAGCTCACCTGGCATTGACCTCTGAGGGAGAAGTCAATTCCATTCATAAAATCTAGCGAAATGCAAATTTTTGCCTTTGGCTCAACAACTTTTCTTCAATGCAATCCAAATAGTATGAGAGGAAAGAGACTTACTGGGCCCTATGAGAAAGTGACAGTAGTAAGTGAGCAGGGTTTTCATCATGGGAAGGGTGTTAGGGAACATACTCATTTAGATATACTCAAAAATAAAACCAATAGATTATGATTGATTAGGCATCATTAAGTGAAGATAGTGCAAAGTAATAGTCTTTGGATGTTTGATGCTCAACACAGAGAAGTACATACTTAGTTTTATGACAAAAGACTCATGAAGACCTTCAGAATGAGAAACACTAATCGTAAAAGCTAACATTTGCCGCATTTTAAAGGTATGGGTTTCCTTTTTTCCTCTCAATAATAATTTCATAGACTTTGTTGGCCCTTGATATTCCAGTGTACTGTGGCTAGGACAATAGATCAGCTTTGGATGAAGTCTGACAATTACATTGCACATAGGTTTTTCTCTTATTTTGTCCATCTTTTGAAACCTTGTGTGGTATTCTCATACATGGTCAGAGGATACTTATAGTTTGCTCAATATTCTTGGAACTTTTAATTTAGAACTAACAGGTACATCTAATGACTCACCCTGTCCTGTTGATCATGCTTTCTCATTCTAATCATTTCAATCCAGTGCTTTTCTTCCTTCCTGTGGCCATTGACTTATTCAGGATCTTATTTCTTGCTCTGGTTACTGCTATGATGAACTCCTTCATTTCCTTGCCCTCTAGTCTGATTCTTCTCCACAGAGTTGTCATCGATCTCTCCTATCTCTTCTTATTTCCAACTTAAAATACCACCATCATTCCTCCAGAGTGTGCATGGTCTACTCTCTAACTCCTTGCTAATCTGGACCCAGCCAACCTTTGCAGCAAACTCTCATCTCTTTGCACACTTGTTCTCTCAATGTGCCACGTTACTCTCATTCTCCATGCCCTGTACCTGTTGTTCTCCCTACCTTGAACAGCATTCTTCCTCCCTCTTAGTCTTCCTGGTTAACATCTCCTCATCCTTTCAGATTTAGCCCTCTATTACCCCCCGCACCTCCAGATCTCAGACTGAGACAGATTCTCCATGGGTTCCCACAGTATCCTGTGCTGGTTGTCAGCATCCTGATCTTGGAAGGCTAGAGCTGGGTCTCCTGTTTCTGTATTTCTTAGGCCCTTGCACAGGTCCTCCAGAAAGGTTGCTGAAATGAATGGACGAATGAATGGGGTAGATGTTACGCTTTATTTTATCCTAGGGAAGTCGTGAATGAGTCAGGCTCGTTATACACAGGCTCATTATACTCAGGTTCATTATAACAGGCTCATTATACCCTTGTAAGAAAATCATAGTTGGCCCTGTTATTGTTTTTTTTTATTTTTAATAAAAATCTAGACTTCTGACTTCCTGTACCACACAGAAAGCTCGTTGCCATGGAGTTCCACTAGCCAAGCATGTTGAAAGAAGACCAGGCCCCCAGAGCTTGCCCTCCCATGCAGGCAGGTTACCATTCTAACTTAATACCAAGTTACATCGCACCCTGGAGTGTGGGAAAGGCAGGTGAGGGCTGCAAATTGAGACAGAAGTATTCTTCTTCAATGTGTCCTAATATACCCAAACTAGGGTCCCCTCTCTGCGATGAAAATATTTCAAAGGGTCTTTGAAGAATGGATCCATTTAAATTAAAATGGAGCCTAGTAATGCATCATGTATATTTATAAATAGGACAAGCAAGCACCTGAGGTAATGATATCATTTAATCCCCACAACAACCCAAAGGTGGAGGGACATTATTATACCTGTTTTACAGATGGGAAAATTGAGGCTCAGAGAAATGGAATAATTTAGGTAAGTTTGAAAGTCACACATCTCCTGGTGGTGGAGTCAGGATTTGAAGCCCTGCTATCAGATGACATGGAGTTGTACACTTAATTAATCAACTCGGCCAAGCTCCACCACCAGGGAAAGCAACGTGCGCACAGTTTCAGCTCTTTTTATTGATACTGTGTCAACAAAAGCATCCGATGGTTTAACTATGTAAACAAGCTAGCAAGGTACAAAGCATTAAATATTTAAAACCAAGAATCTGAAATATAAGTCAATATGTGGAGGAGATATAATTCTATCTGAACAAGGCATGGATTATTATTCACAAGGTAATGATAAAAAAAAAAACAACAACTGAGATCAGAGAAAGAGTTGGGCTGAGGTGTCCAAGGTCATAGAGTGGCTGAGGTAGGATTTGAAGAAGAGCCATCTTCCTCTGGTATCCTCTGTGGACCTCCATTGTTGGGCACTATCATCGAAACAAAGGGCAGTAAACTTAATGCCAGGCACCCTGCTTGTGACTAGAAGACAAGGTTGGGTCAGTGATTTTTTTGCCACTCAAAGTCAACTGCTCTGGTATTAAAATGAGCTAAAAACCACAATAAGCTATCACCCCCTGCCCATTTTAATGGCCACTATAGAAAATAACAAGTGTTGGCACAGATGTGGAGAGTTTAGAACCCTGCTGTGCTATTGGTGAGAATGTAAAATGGTGGAGTCACAAAGGAGAATAATCTGGGAGTTCTTCTAAAAATTTAAAAGAGAACTACTATATGATCCAGCAGTTCAGCTTCTGAATATATGCCACAAAGAACCAAAATCAGGAACTCAGAGAGATGGTTTATGTTCCCAGCAATATCATTCACAATAGCTAAGGGTTCATCAGCAGATTAATGGGCAAACAAAATCTGGTGTGTACCTATAATGGATAGTACTTAGTCTTTGAAAGGAAGGAAATTTGACGCATCTACAACATGGATGAGCCTTGTGGACTTTAAGTGAAATAAACCTTTTACAAAAAAAAAAGCAATAAATAATGTATGATTCCACTTAGTATGAGAAATAGTCAAACTTATAGACAGAAAATGGAATGGGAGTTGCCAGGGGCATGGGTGGGACAAAGGAGGAGTTGTTTAGTGGGTGTAGAGTTTCAGTTTTGCAAATGAGAACAGTCCAGAGATGCATGGTGGTGGAGATTGTACAACAATGTGAATATTTTTAATTGTACATTAAATAGGATTGTGTTGGTAAATTTTATGTGTTTGGCCACAGTTGAAAATAATTTTAAAAATGAGTTAGCTAGGTGTCTCATTCAGGGTCCAGTCACAGACACCACTCTAATATTTCACATGGAAGGGACTGTGATTATCCAGAAGATGATGAGACTGCGAGAGGTTAACAAGAGCAGGAGGCTGCGGAAACCGGTTTGGCTCAGTGGATAGAGCATCAGCCTGTGGACTGAAAGGTCCCAGGTTTGATTCCGGTCAAGGGCATGTACCTTGGTTGCTGGCACATCCCCAGTAGGGGGCATGCAAGAGGCAGCTGATCGATGTCTCTCTCATTGATGTTTCTGACTTTCTATCCCTCTCCCTTCCTCTTTGTAGAAAATCAATAATATATATACATATATATATATATATATGTATATATATATATGTATGTATATATATATGTATATATGTACATATAAATAAAGAGCTAGAGGCTGGTCCCATCCCTGGTGTATCCCTGCTCAACAGGACAACTGGCCGCACCTCACAGGAGGGGATGCCGCTGCTGTAGGTTACAGTGGCAGCTAAGAGAGGGAAGAAACACCTCCACTTCTCCCTTCCGTGTACCCTCCTGTTTCCCATCATTGCCTTCCAGAGGCTTCAACTAGCCAGAGACAAGCGTGCAAGAGAACCCAGGAACGTAGAGACTCAGAGCAGAATGGGACAGGGGACACCACAAACACACGGTCATATGTGTGACCGCAAGCTGGCAAAACAACAGCACACGGGGCCATGTAAAATTTCTCTCCCTGTCAGTTAAAAAGCTCTCTCAGATTCCTGTAAGTAATTTTTACAATTACTCTATGTTGACTTTTTTTGTGTGGCTTTTACTGTGGTAAAATATATTTAACATTAATATTACCATTGCACTGGCATTGAGTACATTCACAATGTTATACAACCATCACCCGCATCCATCTCCAGAACTTTCTCTTCCCTCACAGAAACTCTGTACCCACTGAACACCAATTCCCCATTATTCCCTCTCCTCAACCGATGGGAACCATCATTCTATGTTTCTGTCTTTATGAATTTGCTTATTTTAGGTACCTCATTTAAATGGCAGCTTTTCTCCCAGTGATGGCTTCGACAATGCTTCCTGCTGTTCCTGCTGCGCTCTCTAGCGCCTTGCTCCTTGTCCATCAAGAAGTGGAACCCAGCCCAGCCAGTGTGGCTCAGTGGTTAAGAGCTGACCTATGAATCAGGAGGTCACAGTACAATTCCCGGTCAGGGCACATGCCTGGGTTGCGGGCTTGATCTCCAGTGTGGGTGGGCAGGAGGCAGCTGATCAGTGATTCTCTCTCGTCATTGATGTTTCTATCTCTCCTTCTCCCTTCTCTGAAATCAAATATGTATTTTGAAAAAAGAAGTGGAGTCTATGCCACCTCCCCTTGAACCTGGGTGGGCCTTTGGTTGGTTGCCTCAATCAACAGAATCTAACAGAAATGGCACAGTGTGACTAAGTCATAACACCTTGGAATTCTACCTCCGTCTATGCGGTCCTTTGCTCTTGGAACCAGCCACCGTGCTGGGAAGAAGCCCATGCAGCCTTCAGTGAGCCCCTGAAGGAGGAACTGAGGCCCCCAAGCTCCCAGCCAACAGCCAGTACCCACTAGCCAGCCCTGCGGGTGAGCCTCTGCCACGTGGAGCCGCCAGCCCCAGCTGAACACTCTGGCTGATGCCACAGGGAGCAGAGGCATGTCAGACCCACTCAGCTCTATGTCACAGGTACCTGAAGTAACATGCATCCTTATGACTGTTTTAGGGCTTTGAGTCCTGCAGTGGTTTATTACACAGCGGTCAGTGATTGATCCGCATGGATGGATGAAAGGATGATACGAATGGAGTCAGAAAGGACTGGGTTCAAATCTCTGATTCTGGGTCCTTAGTCATGTCACCTAGCCAATCAGAACCGTCTTTCCTTGTGTAGAAGATGATGCTAGCCATGGCTACTGCAGAGAACTACTGGGATCATGAAAAGAGAGGCTATATATAAAGGCCTATTGCTTAATCTCTCTGGTGATGGATAGTGAGCACCATTTCCCCAAGATGAGGAGGTGGAAGATTTGTGAGTTCCTTGAATAAAGAGTATACATAGCCGAAACCGGTTTGGTTCAGTGGATAGAGCTTCGGTCTGTGGACTGAAGGGTCCCAGATTCGATTCCGGTCAAGGGCATGTACCTTGGTTGTGGGCACATCCCCAGTAGGAGGTGTGCAAGAGGCAACTGATCGATGTCTCTCTCTCATCGATGTTTCTAACTCTCTATCCCTTTCCCTTCCTCTCTGTAAAAAAATCAATAAAATATATATTTTTAAAAAGAGTATACATAGACTAGAACAAGTCACTTGGAGATGGAGAAGACAAGAAGAGTAAAAACAAGCAAACAAAAGCCAGTGGTGAGCGACTAGTCAGAGGATGAGGAGGAAGTCAAGTCTGAGTAGCTTCTTGAGGAGCTTGAAGTGAAATAGAGGACAGAAGGCCAGCTGGTCCCACTCTTCATTATTTACACGATCAGCAGCGTAATGTGGCTGGCCAATGTTTCAGCTGGCCTTCTGTCCTATATTTCACGTCACGCTCCCCAAGAAGCTACTCGGAGTGGAAAAGGGCATTGCCTTCAGCAGCGGGGAAGTGACAAGTGACACAGGACACGATAGGGTCAACAGAGCATTGGGCTGGGAGTCCACATGCTGAGGGAAATGAACAGTTGGTATTTACAGATGCCTTCATTCCTAAGCATCTCTGATATTCTTTAGTGACATGAGAGAAAAGGCATATTAAAAAGGTATATAGTACCCGCTGAATTGTCACTTTTCCCCACTACAGTGGTCCCTCTCTTTTCCCTAGAAATAAATCCAGGTGAATTTTCCACTCATCACCCACATGCTCTGGTTCTCCCTCTGAGCTCATTTATTATGTTGATCATTGTCTCTGTGGATTGTATGTTTCATATTTACATTTAAATTCCCGGCTTTCCAAAACGTCTCGCCCAAATTATCGCTGCAGTTGCACATGTCGCTTAGATTCTGGTTCCCAAATGGAAAGCAAAGTGTACAGGTAAAGTACACAATGACCAGGAGACCAAAGGCCATATCTAGAAATCGGAGAAGAGATTTGCTGTTTAATAGATGAAAATGAAAGCATGCCATTACAAACTACATCGTTTCTTACCCTCACTTATTATTGAATCCTTTCAGCGTGCACTTAACTGGTCAGAAAATAGCTATAATGTTGTTATCTCAGTGTCTTGGAGCTGAAAGGAATTACAGGTTCTTCAATTCATAAAAAAAGGAGACAGAGACTCAGAAAACATACTTGGGCAAAGGTACAGTTATTTGTCTTCTTACAGCAGTTCAGTAAAACTGATACAAACGTGATCACCATAATTCATGGTGAAAATCTAGTTTCCGAATAGCCTATTCTTTTAAAAAAATAAAAAAGAATCTGAAAATGTCATTGGCTTCTTTAATTGGTTAAGAGCACAAAATGGAACAGGTAGAAGGTCTATTTTAAACAAATTAAAAAGCTGTGTTTTTCCCCCATTCACCTCATATATTACATACACAAAAATGGTGTGTGGAAATGTACACAAGAAATTATATCCTGAATTAAGAGAAATGGCTATTGAAATGGGAATTGACACCATAAAGTCAGCCACAGATTAGTAATTTTAAAAACCGAGCCAAACACTGCAAGACAGGAAGGGAAAAGTCTGTACACATTTTTTTTAAGCAAAAAATGCTTTTCCACAAAAGCAAATCAAAACAATGTAATCAGCAGATCAAGGAGGCTGCAGCTAGATATCAGGGCTACAGTTTCTCATATCTGATAGAAAATCCTATCCATCCAGAATGGACAAAACGGGAGCATTGAACACTTCCTACTTTTCTCTGCTGCTTCCCTCCTCACACTGTAATTCCACCTAATCCTGCGGGAAGATGGCTGCTTTCAGACATGGCCCAAATCGCCTATTCTTGTTTTACTTTCCAAGATGAGATGCGAAGTCATTTCTAAGCCTTCCCATAAAAGGTTTTTAATATTCATCCTCAAACATTTATTTAGTGCCCACCATGTGGGAGGCACTGCATTAGGTGAGTCTTCTAAAATATACTATCCGCGAGGATGAAAGGTAATTTCTGGTTTAAAAAGCCAAATTATGAAAATGCAATATTTATTAGGCGTTTGTAAGATAAAAGGCTTCCCCTCTGCCAGCCTCACACCTCCGTACGACTTCAGGTTGGCTCGCTCAGGTAATACAAGAGCCAGGTCGGGAGTTGAATGCTTGACAGCTTTGTAAGGGGGATGTGAATTCACCAACCCCATCTAAGACCCAGTGAGTTAGTTCTCCAATGGAGGGGAGGGCAGCCGGTAGAGCTGGTGCTAATCACATAGGACCAATGAGCAGACACAAGAGGCAAGAAATGGAATGCTTTCAAGGGGGAGTCAGGCAATGAGGGACATGGGATCTGCTGAGGTTGAAGCAGAATTCATTGGGGGGGATTAACACTTTCCCCGAAAAAGTATGATAAACGTTTCTTTCTGTGAGTAGCAAGTTGAAGTAACATAACACTGTTGGCATCTTTCTACTCTTTCGCTCCCTCTCCCCAGGAGAGGTGCCTTCCGGCCTAGTGAATTTGGGGAGAATGAACCCAGCTTCCTGGCCCCTTTGCTTGAACCCTGTGGGAGCTAATTGCTTGAAGGGTGCATGCAGACAAAGCTGCAACAGCCCCAGGGGACTGTGACTGAGTGGATCTGTGTGCCTGATCCAAGTGTTCAAAAACAGCAAGACCAGCCCGGTTGGCATGGCTCCGTGGCTGAGTATCGACCTACGAACCAGGAGGTCACGGTTCGATTCCCTGTCAGGGCACATGCCCAGGTTGTGGGCTCCATTCCCAGTGCAGGGTGTGCGTGAGACAGCTGATCAATGATTTGCATCATTGATGCTTCTATCTCTTTCTCCCTCTCTGAAATATAAAAATAAAATAGGAAGACCATTTGCCTACCGATTCAAGCTACTTCCTCCAACCTAGACTTTATCAGTAGTAAAGTTGATGTTTTGGCACTGTTCAAATCTACAAGCAGCTCAGCAAATCTGGCATTCTGTACAAGATTCAGGAAGCCACTAGGTAGAATTGTTCCAATATTATTGGGGCAGAATGGGGCTGGGAATGCTTGGGAAACTGCAGGGTCTGTGACTATTTTCAGGTGCCTCCGAAGGTAAAGTTCAGAAGCCCTGGGAATCCTGTGTCTGTAAACTACACCTATAACTTTCGCTACGAATCATGGGTATATTTGCTTAGAACAACAATTAGGGTTTGTGGCTTAATTAACAAGCTGTGTTGTTAGGCACGAGATCAGCAAGGTTATATAAACATAGAACTGGGTTCTGCCTTTTTTGTCCACCCTCTCCTCCCCCCAGAGAAGTAAATCTTTTCTTCTTCTTTCCCGGTCACTTTGCCCCCTGCCTTCTGAGATGGGTTCACGTGGATTGTGAAAAAACTTGCCCTTACTTTCTGAAGAAAAGGAGAGCATTGGCTAAGAGGTTCGTAAGACGCCTGCGTGAGAGTCAGGATGAGTTCCGAATGGCCTTTGAGCTCACGACCCTGAAACGGTATTGTCTGAAGTCCCTTGGAGTTTCTTCCCCGAGGACAACAAAGGCGGTGTATTTATTGGATTCTGTTGCTATGAAGTGACCATCCTCAGAAGTGCGGCTGTTTCCCTTAGCTACACATTTCTTTGTGGGCACAGTCTTGTATCACGCAGTGGCAGACCGGCAGCAGCCGGGCAAGGCACCGGCCCGGCAGAAATACTTCCCTGGCGGTAGCCTCCTTTTCTAAGACGGGTTGTGGTGAATTCCGCTTAGAAACGACACACACCTCTTTCCATCAAAGAAAATGGCTGGTGCTATTTTAACACTGTCCTCTTCCCTCTCAGGCAGAAATTTGCTTATTTTTATTCTGAGGTGTATCTGTTAAACAAGGTCCCTCAAATAGTCTCTTCCTGATCATTCGCACCTTGAGGTGGTTGGGAGCGATGCAGGAGGTGATGTATGGTGGCACTGCTATTGTAATCATGGTTGCTGTTGTTCCCAACTGAGAGAATGGAACACTCAAGGGGGCTGGTGCCTGTCTTTAAGTCACTAGTATGTATTTTTGTTTCATTCTACCCCTCCCCTCCCATCCTTTTCTTTCTCATTCATCTCACCTCACCTAACCTCACCTCACCTCACCTCATCCCATCCCATCCCATCCCATCCCATCCCATCCCA
>PVJN01017020.1:0-41184 GCA_004026805.1 Lasiurus borealis
AAAAAAAAGTGATGAATACCTATTAATTTCTAATTGGTCAATTTTAGATTTTGCCAACAAGTGCAATTAATAATCAGGTTAAATCTAACTGGCTTCCTTTGATGGAAGATCTGAATCCTTTCAATAAAGAAACCTAGCCCTAACTAGTTTAGCTCAGTGGATAGAGCATCAGATGTAAACTGAAAGGTCCCAGGTTCAATTCCAGTCAAGGGCACATACCTTGGTTTTGGGCATATCCCCAGTAGGAGGTGTGCAAGAGGCAGCTGATTGATGTTTCTTTCCCATCAATGTTTCTAACTCTCTATCCCTCTCTTTTCCTCTCTGTAAAAAAATCAATAAAATATATTTAAAAAATAAAAAAATAAAGAAACCTAGATTTCTTTATATCTTGGGGGAAAACCAAAACTATAAAATCTTTCCTGAATACTTTCTTAAAGGTCAGTTAAGCATTCTGGGTCTTTCTTATGAATAGCAAGATTTAAGCTTTTTGGGAAAAAAAAGTCTGTCTTCTGAATGAAGTGGCTTCTATTTGCATGGAACAATTAGCAATAATTAGCTTGCAAGTTTTATTGACATTGCATTTGAAGTTGATTATGCCTATGGGATTAGGGGTGGGGGTATAAGTCACTTCTATTGTTCATTGTATGCAAATCTAGCCATTTAGCTTTAATTATATGTTGAAATCCAGAACAATTACCAACAATTACTTTACTATTAATGAAAAAGGAAAACTGCACATCATGACTTTAAATGGCAGAGACTTATAGGCAATGAATTTGGCTTCCACAAAATGAACAGGTCTCTTCGATCCCATGCTTGGCCCAACAAAGCCAAGTTTGGGTCCATCTGGCTGACATGATTTCTGTCTTGTTATTTATTCTGATCCTACCTTTTTTGCTTTGTAAATGTTAATAGAAGGCAGCTATTTGAATACAAGGATGCACAAAGTAAAACAGTATTTTAAGAAGAGCCAGAATGTGGACTGTTTTCAATCAGCTATTTAATGATTCACGATCTGCTGGGATTCTGAAAGGTCAGTAGGTTGGGTCTCTCTTTGTTACTAAAGAATGTTGTTCTCTCTATATTGCAAACGAAAATCATTACATGAATGAACACACTCTGATGTTCTTTTAGAAACATAGCAGAACCTGGGAGAAACTGTAAAGAAAATGTGGTTGCTTTAGTCTTCTGTGACTGCAGAAATGCAAGGAAGAGGGACTATAAGCAGTGGCTGCCTGAATACCCTGAAAGTTCTGCTCTGCTTCCTTGGCCCTGGTTTCTCATTCATTATTCTAGTCTGCCTGTGCTAAGGAAGACCCTTAGAAGCACAGGCACACTAAATTGGGACTTCCTTCTATTTGCTTTTCCAGGACTATGTGTTATCTCAAAATGAGACCCGGAGTAGGAAAATGCATGACCTGAAAGTGTGCATGTTAGCTTCTGTCATCTAATGAGAACTTTTTGGTAGGGCTTCCCTGTGCCTGTTAAACCCAGCCAGCTATTCACCCATCCCACTCCACTGAAGCAATAAACTGCCCCTTCTTGGTAATGTTCTTCTAGCAAGATGTTTAAATTATCACATGACTTTTCATATATATATATATGTGTGTGTGTGTGTGTGTGTGTGTGTGTGTGTTTATAATCTTTAGCTTTGTGCAGACTGAAAAGGGACAAATTACAAAAGTGTTCCATTTCAATTTGTATTTCCTGTAAACATATAACAGCACTTTACTTTTTTCTTTATTTTTTTTTCTTAGACACTTTTCCTGAAACTTCTCTCACTGAAAAACAAAACAAAACACACACACACACACACACACACACACACACACACACACGTGTGTGCATGCTACAAAAAAAATTAAGCATTTGCACAGACATTAGTCTGTTTTGAATTAGGATGGTATGTTAACAACGAAAAGAAATTACTAGCTACCATTGTTCCAAACATTGATTTCTGATTTCTCTAACTTCTGTTGTGTCTGGATTTCTCTCTCCATTTTTCAAAGAATGATCCTCAGTTGCTTAATAAATCAGCTAATAAAATGTTTTAGCATCTGCTAATGTTCCCTGAGGGTGTTACATGCTTGTTCAAAGGCTTGGTAAAGGAGCACAATGAAGGGAAGCCCCAGGCAATTTTGAAGGGCAACACTATCCAGTTTCAAAGTACTGCTGAGCCTCAATCTTTACCTGTAAGCCTTTGCTTTTAAATATTCACATTGTTTGCCCAGATGGTAGCAAAATCGGAAAATATGGGTAACTTTTTAAGCATCTCTTTATAAACTTAAAAGAAATCTGTAAGCAGGATTGTAGACTATAACAAACACATTGAACGTGCAGTTGCTGCTGTAATAATTTTTTATCGCCCCAAGAGGAAGTGAGAAGATGTAAGTTTCCTTCACAGTTGAGGATAATATATTCCACACTGCCTTTCACTAGCCTGAGATCTTGGTACTTGCACAGTATCTTAATTCAAGACAATGAACTTTTATTGCATATCAGCCATGTCCCACACACTGTGCTGATGAGTTCATGAATTGTGCTGTGTAATCAGGCAGGTAAAGATCATGTATTTAAGGGAGGACAGGTGTGACTCCTGCTAAGTAGCTATATATCAGGCCTGGCCAGAGCCCCTGGTGTCCTCACCAACCAGGTAGCAAAAGGCAATGACAAGACACCTTCTTTGCTCACTGTAGTTACTTCCCAAGAGTTCACCCTGCTTTGCTTTTCCTTCCTTCTAATCCACTCTCAGAACCATCCATTTTCTATGTTTGAATCATATGCCATTTGTTTCTGGTTTCATTGAGTCCAAGATCCTTACAACTAAGTTTTGAATGACTTTCAAGGCTGACCATGAAAGACTCTGGTCCCCCATGGCTCTTGTTTGTTCTCCCACTTTTGGAGTTACCCACGTGGACTACCTGCTCTTGCCTCTGTGTTGTGCCTATGGAGGAAAATTGACCAGAAAAGCAGTCGCCAACTATTGGTCCATGGACCACTGGTGGTCCATGAGGTCTGAAATGTTGGTGACCACTGGACCAGAGCATCATTGCCAAGAGCCTCTATTATATTCTAAAATGCAGGGGCATGCAAAGGTCGGGCAGAGGTTTTAACTGGGGAAGGAGAGTAAAGTATTTGCAGGCTTTAGCAAAAAAAAAAAATGGAGAAATTGTTCTTGGGGATTAGCAGTCATTGTTAGAACAATTTGCTTTTTATCTGGAGAGGTGGAGAGAAACAGCTGTGGGCTAAAGACATATGTAAAGGCAAATAGAAGGAAGGAAAGGCTGTGATGACAAGGCCAGACTAGGACCTCACTGGAAATCTCACATGTCTGTTTGCAGAACTGTTTTTCCATCTCTCTCCCCTCTGCATCTTCACCCTTCCCTGACTAACTCCTAATAAGTATGGTTCAGAGGTAGCTCTTCCTCAGAAGCCCTTCCCATGACTCAGCCACTTGCCTTCCCACCTTTAGCCAGGGCCCTCAGAATTCTGTACACAAATGTAGAATGGTGCCCTGCTGGCATGGCTCAATGGTTGAGTGTCGACTTTGAATCAGGAGGTCATGGTTTGATTCCTAGTCAGGGTATATGCCAATTGGCTCAATCCCCAATGCGGGGCATGCAGGAGGCAACCAGTCAGCGATTCTCTCACATCCTTGATCTCTCTCTCTTCCTTTCTTTCTGAAATCAATAAAAATATGTTAATAAAAAAAAGAAATGATTTGGTCCAACACATTAAAAAGAATCTGGAAGGGTGCCTATCACAGGTATTATCATTTACTGTTTGCTTATCTTGTCTCCTGCACTCGATTGCTTTGGAGGGCAGGGACAGTGCCTTTGGCTGTCTTTGTGTTTCCATAAGCCTGGCACAATGCCTGGCAAAACATAGGGGTTCAAAACCCATATGTAGTGAATATGGGACAGTGTCAGCCATTCAATTATGATTTAGGAGCTTCCCCAGCTCAGACCTAACATCCAAGCAAAAACCACCATCTCCGCATTCTTCCCACCTGTTCCAATTAATAGATTTCTAGGCTTTTCTCCTGTGGTATTAGAGACTGGACAACAACAACAACAACAAAATCAATCACTCACTCACTCCAGAAAATGGGAGGTGAATTTGGAGAGTTAGTGAAAGTGATGAGAAAGAGAAGGGAAGAAGCATATATTTGAGGGAAAAGAGAGAGAAAAGAGAGTTTTAAATTTGTTTGACTTAATTTGATTTGTTGAAGGAAGTTTCCAAGAGCAGTGCAGGATGCCAGAAAATTGCAGCATAAGAAAGAGAAAATGGAATTCAACATGGTTATTGATATTTATAATTTTGATAGAAGTGTTAAGAAGCATGTTTTAAAACTTAGAATTCTACCAAATCAAAATTGTATTTAAAAATAAATTAGAATTATTTGTTTTCTCTTTCTCCTTCCTTCCTTCCTTCCTTCCTTCCTTCCTTCCTTCCTTCCTTCCTTCCTTCCTTCCTTCCTTTCTTCCTTTTCCACTTTCTGTGGTAGGGAGTTAGATGTGAGCAGAGCAAGAATGATGAACCTAGTATAGAAGGTCACTAGGGCAGAAAGTTCTGAGTGCCTAGTAAAGGACAATTGTAGGGTGGGACCTTATCCCCAGGGTGACCTATCTGTCTGCTCCTAGCTTATCACAAGGTTTGGACCCCCTGACCTTTTCTCCCTAGAGATAACATCTAGGTTTCAGTTATATTTAGCTCCAGGCCCAGAATAGCAACAAAACCTGCCACAGCTGACCTCAGGACCAGCTGCATTGAATAATGGACCCTTGTCCTGGTGCCAACCAATCAATCAGTGGAGACCACAGCCCAGAAAGTACACACCTGAAAAACTGCTAAATATTCTATTGAGATCTTCCCCTGGGACCTCCTGTAAAATTTCCACCCTTAAAACCCTTAAGATGAAGATCCCAGGGTGCTCTCTCTCCCTGGAGCATGGCCATGCCTTTATCTTTTCCTCCTCTTCTTTCCCCCTTCCTCCACCCTTCCTCCACCCTTAGCAGTTAACCATTAATTTCCTCACTCCCCACCTCCAAGGGCCCTTCCTTTGCCTCTATAACTTGTTTCCTAAGCCCATCTCTTCTAAGAATTACTTCTACTTCTTTGATTTTATAAATAAATGTTATCTTATAGTTGGAGTCTTGGATCTGAATTCTTTCCTAGCTAGAACTCAAGTACACCCACCCAGTCTCCTTCTCACTGTAACAGGGCGACCCGTGACAGACGACCACCAGTCAATTGGAAAATTTAGGAAGCCTTTATTACAAACTCAAGTCCGGGCTCACGGTTCCACTGACACAGCAGGGAAGCACTAGAGCCCCGAACCTCTGTAGCCAGTGCCTTTTATCCTCAGCGCAGGAGGACTTGGCAAATTTTAATTGGCTAAGCATTACTAAATTTGATATAGTGACTCTTTGTCTAAGGTTTTTGGTTATGCAAGTAAGCAGTCTAGATAATGGTTGTCCTTGCTGAAGTTGTTAGACAAACTTTATGGCTTCTCAAGGCCAGGATTGCCTTCAGGCACCTGGTGTTCTATGTCACAGGATGTCAGCTGGGAAACCAACCCTCCCCCCCCCGCCCCCCCCAGCCGCTTCCTTCTGCCTCCAGGCCTGATGTCACCCTGATCCTGATTCATTCTTTATGGGGAAACACAGTCTGGTCCTTGCCCCTCCCTCCATATCACCTCCTGCAACTCTTCCTTCCTCCCTCCCTCCCTCCCTCCCTTCCTTCCTCCCTCCCTTCCTTCCTTCCTCCCTTCCTCCCTCCCTCCCTCCCTCCCTTCCTTCCTTCCACTGTTTGAACTGTGTATTTCTTTTCTTTTTTTTTTAATATATTTTATTGATTTTTTACAGAGAGGAAGGGAGAGAGATAGAAAGTCAGAAACGTCTATGAGAGAGAGATATGGATTAGCCGCCTCCTGCATGCCCCACAGTGGAGATGTGCCCGCAAGCAAGGTACATGCCCCCGACCAGAATCAAACCTGGGACCTTTCAGTCCGAAAGCCGATGCTATATCCACTGAGCCAAACTGGTCTCAGCATAGGGATCATAGTATAAGAATCTAGGATTCTTAAGGGTTGTGAATGGATTAACTATTGAACAAATAAATGAATAAGGGGCCATGTTTTCCTTAGGATCATGGCCAAGATAGCCACTGGAATCTCCACCCATGAATGCACCCCCCAAAAAATGTTAAGTCCTTAAGACTCTGGGAAACAGGAAGCAGCAGTCCATAATAACCACAGTTTCTTTCTTTCTGTTCATTGTCTCCTCAGAAAAGAATGCCTTCTGAATTAGCTTTTTAAAATCCCAGAACCATAAGATTTCCATCAGCCTCTTCTGAATGGATAGCAACATTTCTGAACAACATTCTCTTCCAAATCCTCTTGACTATGTGGTTTAGATGGGAGCTTATTATGTATCTTTAAATTAGTTTTTTTGGATTATAAATCACTACTTGCACTGTTTTCACAGGACACACACACAGACCTGGTTAGGTAAAATGTGTTCAATATTGTAACCCTTCCAGAGAGTATGTCCATGATTCTTCCTCCCAAAAGAAGGTCTTACTACAGACCGACATGGTTCAGACTAGCTTCCTCTTCCTGTGAGCAAGGTTTTCCCTTGAGTTTTGAACTGGTCTAATTCTTTCCCAGCCTTCTGTCCTCTCACTTGTTAGCTGCCAATTCCTCCTACCTTTGCCCCAGTGCCCAGTAGCTGCTGTGGCTGCCTAGGAATCATGTGTTAATTCTAACTGAAAAGTAAAATTATATTTTAAAGTAGAAGTATATTTTAAAGTAGAAGTATATTTTAATATGAAATGCTGAATACTGACAAATATTGTTTGACTTTAAAGATAATTCTTTGGATTAGATTATGATTAAGAGTGTTCTGCCAATTGCCTCCAGAGGAGATTTGTTCATATGTTCAGAGGCCACTTGCCTGTCTTTTAGGATTTGCTGCAGCAACTGTCACTGTCACTTCTGAGAACCCTGATGCTACTTTGCCTGTCTTGGGCAGGTAGACCCAGAAGAGACTTATAAGGAAGACACTTTCTACTTTGTATGTGCCTGTCTTCTCAATACCTATTGTTTTCCATGGGTTTCCCTGAAACTCCCTCACTCCCCAACTGGCTACCAAGGCTGCTATTTACCACTTTAATTAATTAATTAATTCAGTATTTATTTAGCATCCATGAGATAATTGTACCTTAAGCTATGATCTCATTTAGGAGAATTTGCAGTTATTAAAAAACTTTGACCGAGACCGGTTTGGCTCAGTGGATGGAGTGTCAGTCTGCAAACTGAAGGGTCCCAGTTTCGATTCCAGTCAGGGGCATGTACCTTGGATGCGTGCATATCCCCAGTGGATCGATGTCTCTCTTTCATCGATGTTTCTGGCTCTCTGTCCCTCTCCCTTCCTCTCTGTAAAAAATCAATAAAATATATTTAAAAAAATAAAAATAAAAGACTCTGGAAAACTTACATGCTGCTAAGTCCCAAAAGAAGTAAATTTCCAATGACTGGTGACCTTCTGCTTGGGAGGCCCTGATGGAGACTCTAAAACAGGAGCTCTTGGTATGTAGAGCCTAGAAGCTGGTTTCTCAGAAAATCCCTAAAATTACAGCTGCAGGTCCCACACTTATGCAGGCCAGTTTTTATAACTGTGTCTTCTTTTTGGTAAATAAGGCATCTAAAGTTGTATAAACTTTAGGCCTCACAAAACCTGCATTCAATCCCCCACCCCCCCCCAGGGGCCAAAAAACCCTCACATAAAATACCCAAAGAAGTTTAATGAAGGGAAAACCCATTGTCTACCTTATTTATTAATTTATAAAACACAATTCACACAGTGAAGGACCTCAAGTAATACTTAATGGATGTCAAGTGAATAATACATATAAAGACTCTGGTTCTTCTCCTGAAATATAGTATTATCTCAGCAAATAACTCTTAGAAGAATAATGACTTTGAGGAATGAAGGAATGAGTGAGCGAATTAATGGGAAAGGTAGGCAAACTAAATCTCTGCAGAGAAAGATACTCTTGTCCTCACCCTCTCCCATTAATTTGCAGTGCAGCCCAGCATGCCTCCCTACCCTAAGACCAGTGATAGTCCAGGGTGGGTGGGCCCATCCAGAAACAGTTCCAGGACACAACTGCACTTCCCCTCAGACACCTGGTGGTCTACTGTGGTTAACAAACAGGCTCCTGTTAACAGAGACAAAGCCGTATGGAAATACTACTCTCCCATCTATGAAAGTCCACATTTCAAAGTAGACTTGGAAACTGTTCCCACTCTTCCCACCCTTAATACTTATTATAAGGCACTGCCTCACATAGAATTTTATTCTTAGGGAAAAGGGAAAAATATGTTTGGAAAATTCAATCCTGATTAACACCATTTTTTTTTTCAGTAACAGTAACCATTTAACAGTTACTTATTTAAACTCTGTAGTCTTTCAGTCTGCTAAAATATCTAATTAGTTAATTAGAAAATAATTACACATTTAAAAAAGGAAATTTGAAAATTGCCTATGGATGTAGAAAACTATTCAAAATAAACTTCTATTTTGAGGCTTTTGTGCTGTCCAATGCATTAGCATTTTTGATACTTTGTGTTCACTATAAGACTTTTCACAAAAATATTGGGAAGTTTTTCAATGTTCTCCCTCCCATTTCCTAGTATATAACAAACAGAATATTGGACTTACCCAGTCAAATCATAATTGGGATTGTATTTTTTAAGAGTTTATTATTTTTGGAACTTATTCAAAAGGTCCACATAAGAAAATATTAATTTATAGGGTCAATGTTTTAGTTATAAGTCAATTATAAGTGGTTTTTCAGGCCTTCCTATTTTGCTATCCTATATAATAAAAAGCCTAGGGGGCATAGTACAACACCCTTGTGTGATATCATCACAAGATGGCCACTGTGATGTTGTCACCAGATGGCCACCACAAGATGGCCAGTGGGGGAGGGCAGTTGTCGGAGACCAGGCCTGTAGGGGAGGGCAGTTGTGGGTGACTAGGATGGCAGGGGAGGGTAGCTGGGAGTGATCAGGTCAGCAGGGGAGCAGTTAGGAGCCAGCAGTTCTGGATTGTGAGAGGGATGTCTGACTGCCAGCTTAGGCCCAATCCCCTGAGGGGTCCCCAGATTGGAAAGGGTGCAAGCTAGGTTGAGGGATACTCCCACCCCTCAGCCTTATGCAAGAATTTTTTGCACTGGGCCTATAAATTATAATGATCAATACACATTTAGTATAAAAAAAAACACAACATCTCTGACATCAATATCACAGTTAATAAGCCATTTGTTGGTTTCTCTTCACCACTGTACATACATATTGCTTACATTTATGATGTGAATGGTAGGAATTTGTGGTCTTGATGGTACAGATGATGCACAAATAATTCCTGAAGGCAGTATACAGGTTAGAAAGTAGAAATTGATCATTTTCAGATCATAGTAAGGTCAATTTTTTTTTCAATTTGGGAAGTAAAATAATCTATATCATATACTTCTACATAAACTGCATTTTATATAGAATATTGTTTGCAGTTGTCAATTGGTTTTCTCATCCAGTGTCCCTTTCCTTTGACTCTCAATATTTCAACTCCCAGTTCACGTGGACTTGTCATGGTACTTTTGTTGGAAGTTTTTTACATTTCTTCATGCTGTTTCCTTGACCTTAAAATCTGTTAAAGGAAACCCACTATTGTCTGAGATTCTAAAAATTAAACTTCCCTACCCAAGCTAACACCTTCTCCTCATGACTTGCAAAGAAAATGGAAGTGAAGAAAGAAGGTGAGATTTTGGCTTTTTAAGAGAACTGCTAAATAAGCATAAAAGATCTCAAGATGAAAAAAAGGCACTTTTCTTGAAGGCCTAGTGACTGAAGGGTAGCTGAGTCATTGATTTCTGCTCTGCCCTTAGGGTATCTGGATACAATTGTTGGCTCTGACAATTGGGTGCTCTGTTTGCAGGCACATAGTATACAGTGGATGGTGAGAGAATTCAGGTCTTAGGGTCCTGTGACAAAAAGTGTGTTACAATCTTGCCTTTCCCACTGTTGTAATAGCTATAATAATGGACAATTTCTGTAATTACTCTGAGCATTGGTTTCTTTATTTTTGAAGTGGGAATATTAAAATCTACCTGGCCAAGTTGTAAGGATTGAAAATAACATATGCCAAGCACTTATCACAGTGGTTGATTACCACATAAGCATTAAATAAACAGTAGCTCTTCTTATGATGATGCCTGCATGGTCTTTACCTTTCTGTTAAGAGATAAGTGAGCTAAAGCAGTTCTAAGGACTTACAGCAGCCTTACTTCATAACTAGTAAGAATAGGAGACATAAGAAAAGCTGCTTATTACCTGAGAAAAGGTGGACAGGGGAAATAAGAAAGTTGCTATTGTATGTTTGTCTGAAAACCACTGAAACTGAAACATGCCATCAGGATATTTGAAGTAGGCTGAAACCCCATTTATAAATAAGGTTTTTTTTTCTTTTCTTTTTTCTTTTTTTTTTTTTTTTTGATGAAGAGTCTGGCCTGGCAGGCTGTGTTTTGTACCCATTACCATTAGACTCAGTAACTGGATGTCCAGCTGCTCTAGGCTGTGTTGTCTTACACATCTAAGGAAAAAATAGGTCCAGTCTTGGCATATGTCAAATCCCATTCTTCTGTAAAATAGATTTTCAGCTTTATTCTAATCTCTACTCTAGATACAATAATGTGGTTGGGTGCTCTCTGTGTTTCACTTCAGTTCTCTTTTTCTCCCCCATCATGTTCAGCTAAGGAAGGCGATATGTTAGCAATGGGGCAGTTAACTTGTGTCCTTTAATATGAAGGCCCTGAGTAGACTCGTTCTTCCTTATATTTCTCTGAAGTTTTGATGTAAATAGAGAGGAGTGGGTTTCATTAATTCATTCATTTACCCATTCACTCAATATTGAATACCTCCTATGTGCCAAAATAAAATGAGCCAAGCAGACATAGTCCTGCTTTCTTTCATTTCATTTTCTCCTGAGAAAGAAGAACACTAAGCAAGTAATTCCAGAAATGAAAACCGTTACTTTGCAAATTATGGTAATTTAACACAGAGAGAGTTCAGCATATTCTGCATGTTTTAGTTCAGGAATTCTGACCTAGTCTGGGAGGTTGGGAAAAGTTTAAGGCATCCTGGAGAAAGTAACATTGGAGCTGAGATATGGCAGTTTAAGAAGGCTTATGGGTTGGTTTGAAGCATATTCTCAGCAGTTTGGGGCAAGGTATTTTGGTGAGAAGTATGGGGTACTTTAATAATTGAAAAGAGGCTGAAGTACCAAGAATTAAGCTAGAGTGCAACAGACTGCATGCTAAGATCCTATGGGAAGCTTCTGATTTAGTTGGCATGGAATGGGTGTTATTTCTATTAAAAAATTAATAAACAGCAACAACAGAATTTTCCAGGTGATTCTAATCTAGAGGCAGAACTGAGAAATTCTAAGTTACAACATCCAATGGTTTGTTTATAGAGAGGGACTACTGGTGTGAAATTTATCAGATTTGCATTTGAGAGGATCCCTCTGGTTGAAATATGGTGAAAGATGTTGATGGCATATAGCAAATTCTGCTATGTATCCCATAACAGAGTGGTAGAGTCAGGGTAGAGTGGGCATCAAGTTTACTGAATGTAAAGTCTCCAGGTGAAAATGTAACTAGTTGGGTGGTGATAGATGTTTCTTTGTTGAGGGAAACAGATGAGTAGGCTGATCTTTCCATGTGGGCAGTAAACCCTAGGTGGAATATAAACACAAACATCCAGGGTAGTTTGGAGAAGTCCCTGATTTTGTTTGACCCCATAAGGAGAGGGTCCCAAGGATAGAAGTAAAATTTGGGGCACAAAGCTATGCTGTATAGGTAAATCATATCTGAAATGTAGGATCTGGCTTGTCTGAGCATTAAAGGTCCCTGAATTTCCAGCACTTCATGAGTGGCTCCCAAATCTCCAAGGGGGAGTATAAAACACCTTAAACTCCTTTCATTATCATTAAAGAAATCAGAACCCAATTCCAATGCAGCTATTGTCTTTTTCTAAATGCACTTCAAGTATACAAAAATTTATTTGAGCTAGAATGCCAGGAGAAAGCAGGACATCCTGGGCAATTGTTTTAAATGTAGAACATATTCACAAAATACTGGGGCGTATGCGCGCGCGCATACACACACACACACACACACACACTCCAGTATAAGGGCTATTTTGATAACAGTGTTTTGGAATTGTATTGCTATTTAACCTGGCTGCATATTATATCTAATGAAGAACAATGAAATAGCTTGGACTAAGTGTTCTACTGTTAAAATTTTCCTGCTGTGAAAGAAGCCCATTGGTAAATGCAGCAACCTCAGATCCCTCTTTTGGCAGACACACTCAGGCAATGCTAATCTGTTGCCTGTGACAAAAATATGGATTGTTATTATTGTAAAAAGGTTTGTGATTTGAAAAATACAGAAAAAGGGGGAAAAGAAACATTTATGCTTAACCTCAACACTTAATGAGTAAATATATGATTATTAAATGATTATGTATTACCCCAATATTTAATTTCTAAATTTTATAACAGGAGATAAAAGTCCCCACCTCTGTTTCCTTTTCTATTTGCACATTTAATTATTTTATTCATTCATATGAGAGAGAGAGAGAAAGAGAGAGAGAGAGAGAGAGAGAAAGAGAGAGAGAGAGAGAGAGAGGAAAAATCCCAACGATTTGTTGTTCCACTCACCTCACTCACCTGTATTTACTGATTGATTCTTGCATGTGTCCTGACCAGGGATGGGACCCACAATCTTGGTATATTAAAGACAATGCTCTAACTGACTGAGCTACCTGACCAGGGTTTCTATATACAGTACTCTGCTCTATGTTCACTTTACCAAATAGTGCTGCAATGAATATTCTTACCAAACCATCTTTACTCAATTGTTCTATTACTTCTGTAAGAAAGCATTGTTTGGAGAAATGAACATTTATCACTTTGTAATTGTAAAAATAAAATCTTCATTACAAACAACTTAGAAATAAAGTTGCTTATTAATGGTTTTATCAAACTGCATTTTTTTTCACAGAAATAATTCAGATTTCCAGATTTCCAAATCTTGTCAAATTTACCTTTTTCTTTCAATACATATTTATAGTGTCTCAACTATGCCAGGTATTACATGGTGCTAGAAAGTACAAAATGCTAAGGCTGGCAAATTGCATTTGTGTACTTTATTTATTTATTTATATGTGAATATAGATTTTTTTTTATTTTTAATTTTATTGTTTAAAGTACTACAAATAGTAGTACATATGTCTGCTCCCCCCCCTTCTGGTTGACCTCCCCCAAATCTACCCTATCCACCCACACTTGCCCTCGCCACCCTGCCTCCCAGTGTCTTGTATCTGTTGGTTATGCTTATATGCATGCATATAAGTCCTTTGGTTTATCTCCTACCCTCCCCCAACTCTCCCTTATTTTTCTGCTGTAGTTTGACAGTCTGTTCGATGCTTCTTTGCCTCTATTTTTGTTCAACAGTTTATAATGGTCTTTATATTCCATAAATGAGTGAGATCATGTGATACTTACCTTTCACTGAGTGCCTTATTTTACTTAGCATAATGCTCTCCAGTTCCATCTATGCTGTTGCAAATGGTAAGAATTCCTTCTTTTTTAAAGCAGCATAGTATTCCATTGTGTAGATGTACCAAAGTTTTGTAATCCATTCTTCTACTGATGGACATTTAGACTGTTTCCAAATCTTAGCTATAAATTGTGCTGCTGTGAACACAATGCCATCCCTTCTGATTGGTATATAATCCTAGAAGTGGTATTCCTGGATCAAATGGCAGTTCCATTTTTAAATTTTTGAGGAAACCCCATACTGTTTTCCACAGTGGCTGCACCAGTCTGTGTTGTCACCAGCTGTGAAGGAAGGTTTCTTTTTAACTGCATCTTCTTCAGCACTTGTTTGTTGATTTGTTGATGATAGTCATGCTGACAGGAGTGAGATGGTATCTCACTGTTGTTTTGATTTGCATCTCTCAGATGATTAGTGACTTTGAGCATGTTTTCATATGTCTCTTGGCTTCCTTCAGAAAAAAAATCTTAATGTCAGATTGTCTCTAACATTAAGCTCTTTCAAAAATATCTATTAAGGTCCTTTGCCTATTTTTTTATTGGGTTGTTTGTCTTCCTTTTGTTAAGTTGTTTGAGTTCCCTGTAGATGTTACTATATTTAAATATGAAAAAAAATATTATCCTAATGTTGACCCTTAGCCTAGAATTTGTCAGTATATTTGCACTATATTAAAAAAGTTTCAATGAGATAATAGCTATAAGCTCTGAGCATTCGGGTTCACACAGATAATGCTCAATAGATGTTATTGTGCTTAGCATTATCATTAATATCATCATTATTGTGAATTATTGCCTGTAGATGAAACTATTCTTAAACCACCCCAATAAAAGAATGTTCTCAGGGATGTCAAATGAGTAAGTCCCAGTAGGAGTGTTGTTATGGTATGTGAAGTTATAGTTCAAGTTTTTTGATCATTTGTTTGTTCAAGTTACTAAAATTGAAAAATACTTCTCTTAGAGATTAGCTTTCATTAGTAATAATCCTATCTAATAAAAAGGTAATATGCAAATTAACCATCACTGTATCACAAAGATGTTGGCACCCATAGTAGCCAGGGCATGGTACATTGGCATCATTGCAGGCTGAGCTGAGGGACCCTCTCCCCCCATGCACAAATTTTGTGCACTGGGACTCTAGTTGGACAATGACTATACTTTGGCCATGAAATTGGTGTTCTTTAAAATCAGGCTAAAGCCCTAACTTCCAAGCCTAGATATAGCTGACAGTTTGTGTTAGCAGTCTTCGTGGCTGCAAATAGTACCCTGAGCATCCCGAGTTCTCTGAGAGGCCTCCTCAAAGGTCATCTGGGCAAGTGTTAAAAAGGCAGCACTGAGGATTCAAAATATCTTGACCTTTATGCATCTATATGTCTACATAATATTTAGATATTTTCTACACTTTGCAGGAAGGCCTCAAAGTAAGCCATGATGACACATAAGAAAATATGTTGTATTTATTTATTTATTTATTTATTTATTTATTTATTTATTTATTTATTTTAAAATACATTTGTATTGATTTCAAAGAGGGCAGGAGAGAGAGAGAGAGATAAACATCAATTTGAGAAGAACCATTGATAGGCTGCCTTCTACATGGCCCCCATAGGGAATCAGGCCTGCAATCAAACTATGCATGTGCCCTGACTGGGAATTGAACCATGACCTCCTAATTCCTATGTTGACTCTCAACCAAAGAGCCACACTGGCTAGGCAGAAAACACATTTTAAAAGTCACTCATAGATCTTGTTTTTGAAGAAGTAAGCTTCCAGTAACTATTCATTGCAAGTTTTAGGGAATAAACTTAAACTCCTTCATTTTCATTGAAGGAAATATAACCCAACCTGACTGCAGATATTGATTTGGTTTGAATGCATTTCAAGTGCCCAGAAATGAATGTAGCCAGAATTTGAGGAGAATACAGGGCACAGTGGGCAACCATGTTACATTTCTGAAAAATGCACAAAGCAATGGGATGCATGCAAAGCAAGGTTCAAGGTGAGGTCCCATAGTGAAAGTATTTTTGAATAGTCTTCACTGTTTTACTTGGCTGAACTTCATGCATGAAGAAGACTGAGAAAATGACTTGTGTGAAACATTAGAATTCTATTGTGAAAGAAGCCCAGCCACCCTCAATGCCTTACAGGGAAGATGGAAAAGGAAGGTTGGTTGGGTTGGAGAGGACAGGACAAGGGAAATGATCAGTGTTTATAGAAAACCACCCCTCCCAAAACAGATAGTAACACATTTTCATATCACCCATATTGTGGGGGTGGTAGGGTAGGGGGGCTAATGGATCTCCATGTAGTGCCTGTTTGTCAGGTACACACTCACCACTGAGTTATTATTTCAGGAGCTCTTGACAGACACCTGTTACATGTAGCACTAGAAACTCCAACAGTAATTTAAACATTTTATCATGAATTATTACAGTATATGTTCCTCCTTTTTAAGCATGTACTCTGGGAAGACATATTTTCTGATTATCTCTAATATTATTAAGCTCTGAAAGGAAGAGGGTGTTTCTTTCATTTTACAGACAAGAAACTTAAGACAGAGAAGCTAGTCAAGTACCCAAAGACAGGGGCAACTCAGAAGCAGGCCTGAAAAAATTTAGCTCAGGTTCCCTGAAAAGGTTTTGTTCTATGTCCATGCTGCTTATCAAAGAATCCTGCTCACTTTTTCTGTCTGAATTGTCAAACCAGTGCATTGTCCTCTCCTCAAGTAAAGTTATGCCCTGCCCTAAAGTTGGGCGGGATGGCCTTTTGGTCTTCTCAAAAAGAGAATTCTCTTCCTCTATTCTTTCTTCATGACATGTTCCTAAATTGCTACAGTTCCCTTCTGGGTAAAATCAGGGGCTAAAATCTTTATTCCTTAGAATTCTATAGCTTGGACATAATGTATGCATTGGTAGGCATCCCAAAGGCAGGGCAAGTTTTCTAATTATAACATCACTGCGCTATTTCAGCATAGCTTTCCACCACTGGGACCCCGGGGTTTTTATTCTGTCATACATACACATTTGTCACCATTCCCCAGCTTTTATGCTGCAGTTTATTTATTTTTCACCCAGTGTATTTATTAACCATCACCCTATTTATTTCTATCAAGCTATCTCATTTGTTACTAAAGAGTGACTTTGAGAAATCACAAAAGTGAGTATAAATCTCACTGCTTCAGAAATTCCCATTATCGTGTTTACTTCCCTCTCTCCCATCCTTCTCCCCTCTCTCCCTCCCTCCCTATCTTCCTTCCTTCCTTCCTTCCTTCCTTCCTTCCTTCCTTCCTTCCTTCCTTCCTTCCTTCCTTCCTTTTTTCCTTTCTTCCTTCCTCCCTCCCTTCCTTCCTTCCTCTCTCCCTTCCTCTTTCTTTCCAGTGGGGTTTAGAAATTTTAGGTAATATGCCCAAGATCACACAGTTAGAAATTTTAGTCTGGTTGTATTCCCTCATGCTAGTCTGTCCTTCATTTGGTCCTTGGTTGTCTAGATTCTGTAGAGAAAGTACTGTCTGTGGAACTGCAGCATCAGAATCACTGGAGAGCTTATTGTAATGTGGAATCTCAGGCCCCAGTTTAGACCTTCTGAATCAAAACCTGCATTTTAACAAGACCACAATGATTCTAAAACTTAAAGTTAGAGGAACACTGGTCCAGGTTATCGGAACCTACTAAGCAGATATTCAGCCATTCTTCCTAGCCTGCAAAACTCTGTGCACCCAGACACCACATTACGGAAAGTTCAAATTACATTAGGCAACCTCCACTCAAGCATATCTCATTAATTTTGCTGGTAAATGCACCAGAAGTGGACTTCTGATCTCAGTCTTCCCAATAAGACTCTAGAGAAGTATGCAAGGACCTCAGAGAAAGGATTACTTGCTTTTAACATTTAATCACATAGGAAGTAAGAAACAGTTTTCCTTCTACCACTAGATAGTATAGTGTGTTCTTAAGATGCCAGAAACTATGGCAACCATTTTGTAACCATAATGGAATGGATAGCAAGGACAAACCGAACTGGCTGAGGATAGCTATGCTCTTATTTTGGTAGCTCTTGAGGAATGCTCATATGAGGAAATATGGAAAAAGAGCAGATAAACTTAGAGAGAGGAAGGTGTGAAAAAGAAGTGATGGGAAACAGAAATGTGCCTGAAAGGAAAAAGAAATCCTAGAGTCCGATTTTACATTTCTTATCTGATCAAGGTAATAGCCTTCTAGTGGACTGGTTGCTATAATTAATCTTGCCTTTAGCAAACACGCTGATATTGTTTCTTATAAAACATTTATCACCAAAGAAGAACATAATTGAAATAATCAGGAATGCTTTTTACTGCAGTAATATCCCAAGTTAGCTAACTTAAATATTAAAGCAAAGTTTGTTTTCTCAAAAAGTGAGGCATACTCATATAAGGCAGCTTTGACATTTTTCTTATTTCCTCTCTGCATCACCCATCCTCCAAACTAGCACACTGATACATTGAGAATGCCCTGAGCCTATGGTTCCTGGAAAAAGAGAGACTCAGGTGGACACCCTGTTGCTCAAGCATTGGAAGACTCCCAAAAAAGCCCATTCAGGTTTTACCTTATGAGCATCCCAGGGCCGTTGGCAGGGAGGAGCCACAGGTAGCAGAACAGAGATCACAGCCAGTGGCTCTGACCTGGCTATTTGGCCAGAGAGCTCAGTTTGAAGTTCTGTCTGATTCAGGTCCCTAGAAAAGCTATAGTAGTACTGAGCCTTTCTATGGACCTTTCTGGCCCAAGAAGCAAATGTACAGTCTTAACTGGCTGATCAGTATAGCCTCCAGTACTGCAGACCAGAAAGCCTGGTCTACCTAGGCAATGGTAGAGCTCTACAGCCCTTCTTGGGCAGAGAGTCCAACCAGGAGTCCTGCTGAGCAGAGCCTCTGGATCCACAATATAACCAGGGATCCTGAGCAGTGACAGGGGACATGCTTGGAGCGCAGCTGTGGAATTCAGTCTGGAACCCTGCCTCACAGCAGAGCCCATCCCAAGTCCTTGCCCTGCTGAACACAGCATGTAGCATTCACAGGCAGGAAGCCCATCCAGTGACCCTATTGAATCACTTGTAGCTCCACCTGACAAAGGAGCCTGGACAGCAAACCTGCCCAAACATGCAGCACAGTCTCATGTCCATCCATGATATAGCTGGAGGCCTCTCCCAACCAGAGTGGAGAACAGCCAGTGGCCTCCTTGATCACAGAGCCCAGCCTGTTGTCCCACACTACTTTGGGGCATAGCTTGCAGATACATTTAACATGGAGTATGGTCAGTGAGACCATCCACTCAGGAAGCACAGCTGTGACCTCAGTGGTCCAGGAGTGCTGCCTCACACAGTCAACAGCTCGGCCCATTCAGGGAGCCGACTCAGCAGCTCCTCCCTACCTCAGAGCCCAGACAGCAGCACACTCCCTGACCACAGAGCACAGGCAGTGGCCTTGCCCAACTAGAGACCTCAACAGCAAGACTCACCTGCCTATGGATGCTATTGGATGATAGGTCCAGTGCTCTAAGATAAATGACTGTTGACAGTCTTTTCATGCCAAAGCAAACTTCTAACATCTAGGAAAGTAGACCACTTATTTAAAGGTACAGATATCGCCAAAACCAGTTTGGCTCAGTAGATAGAGCATTGGTCTGCGGACTGAAAGGTCCCAGGTTTGATTCCGGTCAAGGGCATGTACCTTGGTTGCTGGCACATCCCCAGTAGAGGACATGCAAGAGGCAGCTGATCGATGTCTCTCTCTCATCGATGTTTCTAACTCTCTATCCCTCTCCCTTCCTCTCTGTAAAAAATCAATAAAAATAAAAATAAATAAATAAAAGGTACAGATACCAATGCAATGAATAAAGGATCACAAAGAATCAGGTAAAAACATGACAGGACCAAAGGAAACTAACCAAGCTCCCCCAGCTGACCATTACTCTATAAATGATAGCTATTATGTTCATATTTAAAATATTGTGGTTGTGATTACTTTTTATAATAATTAAATAAAAAATAGTGTGGCCCATCATATTTTAAGATTGGCTTACTGATGGCTTATGGTATAAATTTTCCTGTGTATGTGTAGCTAGCAGAACATTTTATCTAATCAGCAGGTTTTGCCCATTTCTTTTATTTTTATGAGTAATATTAAAAATAAAGTATTCAAAACTTTTAAATAGTTAAAAGAATGACTGCCTGTTCTTCCAGTATCATACCAGGTTATCATCTAAAAAGCCCACTGAAAGATAATTTCATTCTTTATGTGTATGCATTTTACTATTTTCTTTTTGTGGCAATATTTTAAATCTTTCTGAAGGGAAATATTAGCTTGTATAAAATTGAGATTGATACAAATGACTCTTTTATGCAACAAAAATGAAACTCATCTGGTAGAAAAGTGAAATTTATCTGGTAGAAAAGTTCATCTCAAAGATTAGTGTAAATTGTTTATTGGAGCAACATCCAGTTTTGTATATACTAGCAATTTAATTTCATAATTCTTCAAACTATTGTATAATCATTCCTTTAACAGCTTATGATCATGTTATTTCTCTCATTAATTAATTAAGATTATCTTTAGTATGTATCAACTTTGTATGCATTTAACTTTTTTAAAATTATGCCTCAGTATTATATTTCCAGCTCAATGGTGAACTTTGCTGGACAGTTTGATATTAATTATGGATTCTAAGTATACTAATGACATTTTTCTAAAACTCACTGAAATGTATGTATCTCATCTTTTTAACACATCATCACCTGGAACCTGTATTAGTTTTAATTATTTAGCCAAAGAGCTAAACATCCTTATTCATATCAAATAACTTTAAGGGTGGTTGTTTCACTGCCTTACTGGAATTCAACATAGTTAATATATTATGATGTTTTTAATTTGTCAGTCTATTTAGATTAGGAAAGCAAAGATTTCCTTCATGAGATGTAGCTCTCTTTCACTCTTTATTTTTAAGGAGCTTTAAGATATATGTTTCTATTTGGTGAGAATATATATATATATATATATACATATATATATATATATATAATATATATATTTTCTCATATATATATATATATGATTATACTAAATGTTTAAAAGAAGGTAGTACTTCTTTCCTGAACCCCCTAAGTCTATTTCCAGTACAATATCCACCCCATCTTCACTCTTCTCACATGCATAAAGGAGAAGGAGACTTTCTTGCTTTTTTAAAAAAGTTAAATATAGCTACATTTTTTAATGCTAAGGTGGGAGGGAACAGATGGCAAGAATTCATCAGAATGGAGGATGAGGAGAAGTTTTTCAAAGGATTTTGAGAAGACAGCATGTGAGGCTTCTGGATTAAAAAGCAAAAGAACATTTAATTAAAAATTTAATTAGTAGTGTGTTGGGCCTCTTACTATACTCTGAGGTACTTAGGTATAGAATAGAATTACCATGAAGTTACTTATTGAGCCCTAAACCATGCATTTGAATAAAGAACTATCTGGAAACTAACACCATGATTCTCCAAGTCTATTAGATCATATTTTTACTCTGCAAATATTTATTAATATCACTGGGGTGAATTGACCTCCAGGTCAATTGCCTGTAAGGATCAGCTGTGTCTACACAGGGAGAAGTTCTGTGCTGGAGACAGCCTTTTGAGATAAGACTTAAAAAAAACTGCAAAAGCCTCGGTGCTCAGATTGGAAGGGGAAGAGTCTTAGGGCTGAGAAGAGAGCCTTGGCTTCCATCAGCCCTGCCCTAGGCAGCTCCTGGGTCTCAGTGTCTCTCTCTGTAGTCTTCTCTATGAGCACTTGCACGCACATGCCTCCAGACCTCTGCCTTTTGCAGGTCCCCTGAGTTTCCGTGTGCTCCGGGGACTCATATGAGTCTGGGTCCCCAAGGCCTTGCCCAAAACTGGGGTTCAGTGCACTTGAAACTGGAGTTCAATGCAGTCAGGAGTTTCCATATCCCTCCCGAGAGGAAGCCAGCCAGGCACTCAACTGCCTGTCCTCAGCTCTTTTGCAGCTCCTCTCAGTCTCCGTGAGCCCATCTCTTTCCTTCTAGTTGTAGAATTTCCACTCAGCCAGCTTTCCTGTGGTTCTGGATGGTGTCTGTTCTTTTAGTTGTAGTTTTGAAATTGTTCTGTGAGGCAGCAGTTTGGGTGTAAACCTATGCTGCCATCTTGCTTTCTCCTGCAAATATTTATTGAATGCTGATTATGTGCCAGGCTTCCTTTGAGAATCTGGGAATGTACTCCAAGATAAAGACTCTATCCTCAGGGAACTTACATACTCACTGTGAGGAGAGGAATACAGCAAAACAAAACAAAACAAAATAAATAAAGTAGGTTAGGTTTTATACAGCAAGTGGCAGTTTTATACAGGCTGAGTAAATAATTGACAGAAAGAGGTACTATGTTACATAGGAGCTTCAGTAAGGCTTCATTCCATTCTAACCAAGTAGACAAAATTCATCAGATTCCTGTGGACTAATTTGAATAGATCTACAAATGAATGAAAGTTTTGTGTCTCTTTTTAGATCTGGACCCTGATGGCCAATTGAATCTGTAATATTTTGAATCCTTCAGAAACTAATGCTAATGTTAAACTTAAAAAATAGATTTGTAGAGTGCAGAAATCTTTTTGAGGGTGAACATAGCTTGGAGATTCATATTAGAGAAGAGAATAACAGTGAGCCCTATGTAAAAGCATTTTCTCTTTAGAAAAAGAGAAGCTATTTGACATTTCCCTAGCCATGATTTGTAACAGTTCCATGGAATTCTCATAGAACATGTTTGTTCATCAGGGAAACAGAATGTGAAGCAACTCCCTTTAAAAGTTTGAGCATCTTTGTTGAGAGAGGATTATATTCCCATAAATTCATTTTAAAGAGAAGGAAATCTGAGTCTTTTTCAAGGTCAATAAAAAGGATAAAAATGATAGAGCCTATAAATAAAAGTTTAATATGCTAAACTAACTGTCAGAAAGAGAAAGAAAGAGAGAGGTTTTCTCAATAAATATTGTATAGATGGGCTTTGTCAATTAGCTTTTTCTTGACTGTGAACAAAATGTAAATGTCATGGATAAATGATAGGTTTAATGATGTTTTCCAGCACTGTACTTCATGTTACTATGACTTCTTAACAAAGATGTTAAATCATTAGGAGTCATATTTCATGATAATTAACTACAAATCTGGTAATATTACCCCTTTTCATTTGGCATCAAATGATGAGGTAGAACCACAAGGTTTATTGGAGGTACATGGCAAAGGACAGAGTGACTTAATGTATGTATATAAATCTCATAAAAGTACCTATTGGGCAGCATTTTATGACAGACATAAATTTCCATTCACTCTCTACTAGTGATAGACAATGTGTTCTTCAGTAGAAGCAGAAAGCTGAGATGGGAAGTTACCTTAGAGATCAGTAGGGTCTCATGGTTCTCTTTGTTCCTCTTGCTTGCTTTCTCTAAACAGTTCCTTGTTCTTGCATAAATTTTAAACAGTTAAAGAACTCATTCATTAATTCTATTCCATTAAATGTGCTTTATTATAAAATATGCAATGATGCCTTTATAATTCAAGAGCTATTTGCCATTTTAAATTACAGTTCTTCTGACTGTATTTCTTTGAGTTGTTGGAAATGTTCAGAAAGCTCATTCAAGATTTCATTTTAGGGAAAGAAAGACCAGGAGTATTCTGTTAAAATAGATAATGTTTTGGGATAGAAATGCCTTTTTATTAAAAAATATAATTTATTGATTTGTTACACAGAGGAAGTAAAAAGGATAGAGAGTTAGAAACATCGATGGGAGAGAAATATCGATCAGCTGCTTTTGCATACCTCCTACTGGGGATGTGTCTGCAACCAAGGTACATGCCCTTGACCAGAATCGAACCTGAGACCTTTCAGTCTGCAGGCCAATGCTCTATTTACTGAGCCAAAGAGGTTAGGGCAAAATGCCTCTTTTTATGGAGTTGGGTGACCTGGGGTGATTTTCTCTTTTCATTAATAATTTTTATCTTGAGCACCGTACTAAACAAAGCTGTTTTGTTGTTGTAAAACTGAATTCCAACTCAAAGTAGCTTAAGATAAGAAAAAGGGCCAGCTGGTGTGGCTCAGTGGTTGAGCATTGGCCGATGCTCCAGGAAGTCACTGGTTCGATTCTTGGTTAGGGTACATGCCAGGTTACAGATTCAATCCCCATTAGGGGACATGCAGGAAGCAGTCTATTAATGTTTTTCTCTCATCAATTTTTCTATCTCTATATCCCTCTTCCTTCTTCTCTCTGAAATCAATAAAAACATATTTAAAGAAGAGAAAAAAAAGACTGTGTTGGCTCATGTGATTAAACTGTCAAGGACTTCTGGCAAGGCTACGGGAACAAGTTGCCTGCACAAGACCATCTGCAATTAGTCTCTCCATGTCTTAGTTTTGCTTCTCTTAGTGCTAGTTTAATTTTCAGTCAAGCTCTTTTCACATGGTGGGCAGAATGGCCTTTCCAGGCTCTTTGATCTTGCTAGCTGGTGATCCTAGAAGGAGACAGAGACTGCTTTTAATATTTTGACTAAATCTAAAGTGAAGACATTGATGGGTCCTGCTCAGGCCAACTATCCATTGGAGAACTAATCCATGAAGCTAGGTAGAGAGAACTTTGTGCTTTGATTGGCTGGATCTTATTCATTAATTCTTTTCCAACTCACTTTCAAAAATGAGTTCCATTTTTATGATATATTAGGCACTTTGTTGGTAGTAATAAAAGGATTTTACATAGAAGACTAGCCTCCAGGAATTTTAAGTGTAGAGTGAAATAATTACATAAGAAAACACATATAATATAAAAATAGAATATATTCAAAGTTCATGTTCTCCCAAGGGTGGATCTTCTAGGTTTGCATGTTTTCTTGGAAAGCTTGGAAAGAAGCAACTTGGAGTTGTGCTTGTCTTCCTCTCACTGCAAACAACCTGGGAGGAGACATGAGGACAGGGTGCATGTAAGGGCTGGAATGGTTGCTTCTTCAATGTGGAACAATCCCAAAGAGCATAAGAAGAGGAGCTGAATAGTTAATCAGAAGCAGGTCTTAAAAAGCCCTTTATGTCAATCAATGGGGTTTTATTATTTTTTTCTTTCTGTCCAATTGCAGGTATTGACCAGAATAATAAAATTCATCAAGTATGTATCCCCCCAAAATATCACTCCTGTGGTCACTTGGAGATTTGTGTGAAATATTTTGAAACTAGAAACAACCTCCACAGTTTCAAAAGGTCTAGTCACTCACTCACTCACTCACTCACTCACTCACTCAGTCTTATTCCCTCCCCCTCTCCCTCAAGAGATAATTATTGAATGCCTTGTTCTGTGCTAGGTACTAGGCAAGACACCGTCTAAGGCAATGGCATTGGGGATAGGAAAAATAAGACACATATAAAGCAATTTAGTACAGAGTAACTGATTTGATGTAAAATAGCTATAAAAGGGAAAAGACAGGACTTGCAGGTTTTCAAATTAAACTCTTGGGAAGGGTAATAACAGACCCTGAGACAGGTATTGTTTGAATCTCTTTGCTTATATGTAACATGACAATGATAACAAGAACTCAGTTTCACAGAACTATTTGTGCGATGATGTGATATAATACAGATATGAAAGGGTTTTGTAAACTTTGAAATATAAAATGAGGGCAAGGTGTTATTTCAAAATATATGTAACCTTTTTTCAAATAATGCCTTTGCTTGATATTTATCCCAAAGGCTATAATTTTCTCCCTGCAGGAAATAGGGCAGAATATATTAAAACAGAAGTCTTCACTATCTAGTTGAAATAAGCATTATTTAGCTAGGAATGCCTGTATTTATAAGACTAATTTTGTGTATTCTTATTTTTCTTTCATTATACCAGGTGTTGGTAGGGGAGATGTGGATAAAAGCCAAGCAGACTTGAGCAAGAATATATATATATATATATTTTAGAGCTGGCTCATTGGGATTTCATAGGAGACACTATTGTATAGGTACAATAACTGTTTAACGGGGTTCTTTATGAGACACTCAGGGTTATGGATCCATAATTTGCATTCATTGCAAACTTTGAAACAATTTTTTGAGCCATTAAAATAAAGATATTGAAAGGCTATTAAAGATGCCAGAAAGCAGTGAAATCACAATAATTCATTCATTGCAGAAAGTACTAGAGGATACACAAGCAACATTACAAACACAGTTCTCCTCTACTTGGTTATCACATTTAACTTTTTCCAGTCTCACTGTGCAAATGAAAGAGCTGTGATTTGAGAGTAGGTTGAAGTTTCTGAAATCATATTGCTTTGTATCCATCCAACCATCCATCCATTCATCCACTCATTCATTTCAATTCCTAGGTGCTGAGCCAGATGCTAAAAATTAAAACATAATAATATACTATCTCTACAGAGTATAATTAGAAAAACAGATTTATAAAATGTATTTGTAATAAAAAGAAAATCTTAACTATAAACTATCAAGGCTAAATGTATAATGCTTTGGATGCTACTGGGGAGACAGGGCAGTAGGATAAAGAAGCAATCTCTGAGAAGAAAAAGAAAGGACATTGGAGGCAGCCAAATTAATTAAGTGAGCTTTGTATTGCAAATGAAGTTGTGAATTCAGCTCCCTGGGAGTCACTAATGCTGGCAAATTCCATCAGCTAGCCTTTTTCACTTTACTCTCTGATTTCAGACATATAGGGAAATTAAGTTAAATGTTGCTCCATAAAGTTTTCAATGTGAAAAATCCATCTAAACCTAAGAGAGGAGAGATGAAAAATAACAAGTTCTTGGTGATGGCATTATGGCATATCAACTGGTTGACCTTTGCTGTTTTCTATTATTACCTATGGGAGGGAAAGGTCCTGGTTCCCACCTGTTGCTCATGGGTTTGTAATCTTGTGAGATCCTAAGAAAAATAATTTTCTGACTTTCATGGGAGAATGAATGATTTTTATTGGCATGAAATTAAATCCCTTAGTTACCAAGTTCCCTCTCCCTAAGTCCCTCCATAAAAGAAGTGGAGTTGTGGCTTTAATAGGGCTAAAGTAGAGCCAGTGTCCACATTTTCCACTTCATGTTGGAGCGGTCCAATACTTCATGAGGTAGCTAGCTTAGTTTGTGTTTCCCTCTGCAGTTTACAAGTCCATTGTCTGTGGAGTCCACATGGCCAGGACCATAGGGGCAAATGCAGAAGAACAAAGAGCCCAGAGTCAAGAAAGACAATTCTTTTGTTTAGGGGATTATGTATTCCCAAATGTCCCTGGGTTTGCAGTGGTCACATCCTTTGTGGCCAATAAACTCTGTTCCCAGGTGTGACTTAGAATAAAATGAGATGGGATGTAAAAGGTCCAGCATATGACTTAGAGTGGAAAGAGTATTTAATAAATATTTGTTCTGCTTATCCTATCCTTTATTATTCACCCAATATTAGAATTTGCAATGTGTTTTGATTAATAAATAAAGTCACCCTATTATACTCGAGATTTGGATTATGTGGTAATTCATAAGCAAAATAAAAGAAATGAGGTTCAGAATCAGAACTTTGGCTTCTAATTTATTGATTAAAATGCTCCTTTATGACCTTAGGCAAATCACTTAACCCCAGAGACCTTAGCTATATAATTGACTATAATTATAAAACACTACAGCATTATTATGAAGTATATTAAGTAATATAACTGAAATAATAAGTGTTACTAAATATTTTTAAGTATGCTTTATATCAATTTATATTGATTTACTATTTTTTTCTTTTGATATAATCTTTTGATCCATCTGTATTTTTTAAATTCCTACTTCTTTATTAATTTTAGTGGGATATTTTCCCCTTTGTTATAGATTTAAATTTTATGGAATCTTCAAGATTAAGGATTAAAAGGGAGCTTATATGTTATCTAATAGGGTGACCCTGAGGCTACCATTTTCTGTTCCCATATTGTGGTAGACATTACCGGAATGCCTTCAGCAGTCAGGAAACTCACTGGTTGCTGAAACAATGTGTTCTTATATTCAAGAAGTACTGCTATGAAATTTTTCTTGTACTAAAGCAAACGTTGATCTCTTTCTCAGATACTTCTTTCTAAATTTTTTTACTTTTAAGGGTTTTATATACAGAATAAGTAAGTACTGTCTATCATATGGCAGCCCTGCAGACATTTGAAAACATATAATGTACATATTACTTGTCTTTATTCATTCATCATATACAATGTTTTAGGTCTTTGAGAAGTATGTCTTTTTATACAAAGATTTATGGTTAGTATGGTATTACCAGAAATGTGGCATTTCATTATAATGCACTGCAATATCTTCAAGTGAATGAAGTTGTATAATATTTTTTGTTTCATATATCTATATGTACTGGTTGAGGACAAAGTACAGATTTATTTATCTTTCTAAAGCTACCACAGTGACCGTATGTTCCAACTCATATATACATTATCACTTTGGGAACCTCTGCTAAATGCAATAAAAATTCTAATCCAACAGCAAGGTGGAAACTTGATTGGTCATGCCGATAGTGGAAATTTTTTTTATTTGAAGGCACATGACATGGAGATAACTTCTTCTTAAGCAATGACTGTGATCATGTGTAGGTGGATCAGAGGAACTAGGAGCAGTCCCAGGCCCAAGACTAAAGGATATTTTCTTGGCCCCAGGGACAGTCCAACTCTCTGATGCAATAATAACAACCTGGAGATGCAAGAGGGCTGAATATGGCTGCATGTATTTTGTTTGGCTGGCACAATATTAAAACAAAACAAAAATAAATGGAATCCTTTAAAAATCAGGAGATTCTATATAAAATCTAGATTTCCAACTCTCAAGAATTCAGGCAATACTGGACAAGAATGGGATAATACCGGTATGGGATGGGACATTACAGATGGCCACAGCTCCCACTTCTTCCTCTCTGTGGTATATGAGGTCTAGTTTTTCCATTTTTCTTGTCTGTTTGATTCCTGTGGGTATTTAAGGCCCCAGTTATTAGGCATCTGCAGGTTGTGCTTGCCTTTATTTTTCTTGCCACAACCTTCCCTCTTCTAAACCAACTGTTCTCTTTAATTTATTATTCCACCCAACATAGCAGACACATGTGCAAACTTTCTCAGGTTTATTTCTTCAGGCTGCTTTGAAGCTCAGAGTCTCCTCTCACAGATGTTGAGACTTCTTACTGTCACCTTTTCACCTCTACTCTAGTGGTTTTCCAGCATTTTTTCCTGTCATGTCATCTGACCAACAGAATGTTTCTCACATGGGTAATACTCTCATTCCTACAGTGTTCACACTGGCCTGCAGTGAGGATAAGGGTGACCTGCAGCTGTGTACACCACCAAACTTTTACCCCTCCTTCCCTTGCCTTGGAATCTGATACTGATGGTCCTCAATAACAGAAAATCAGAAGCCAGTACAATGTCTACTGGCCAGTAAACACATGAAAAAAACACTCACCCTCATCATTAATCAGGAAAATTCAATTTGAAACAACAGTGAGAAGTGTCCTAGCCAGCAGACACTCTTCTTAATTTTCACATATTTAATATTATTTTTTAGCAACAAAAAATAGGAGAAAAAAAGAGAAATTCTGCTTTTCTTTTCCTTTAGTGCACAGTCTATTGAGCTGGGCATGAGATAGGGAATGTGTTGATATAGCTCTGAAAAATTACATATTAGAGCTGGCACCCAAAGATTAGATGTAGGGAAGCTTTTCTTTATAGAAGGAAGCATTCCTGCCTGGCTGGTGGAGCTCAGTGATAGAGTGTCATTCTATGAAGCAGGAGGTCATAGTTCGATTACTGCTCAGGGCACATTCCAGAGTTGCTGGTTCGGTCCCCAGTAGGAAGCCTGCAACAGGCAACCAGGCAAAGATTTTCTCTCTCATCATTGATGTTTCTATCTCCATCTCTTTCTCCCTTCTGCTCTGAAATCAATACAAATCTTTTTTTTTTTAAAGAATCATTCCTTTAATAAGGGAAAGAGCAATGATAGGATAAGGTAGTCACCAGTTTGCAAACCTAATGAATTAAAGGATCTAGGCAATGCTCATCCAAGGTTTCCAATATCACACACACACACACACACACACACACACACGATCACTAGACCTGTGTCTCTTAAATGTCACTACTTATGAAGTAGCTTAGCAATCTTCATCTTCTAAAAAATTCAACCTAAATTAGATCAATCTTCTAGATATAATTACCAATTTATAGAAAATAAAAAGAAGAGAGGACATGTTAAATTACACCATGGAGCCAGAAGAAAAAAATCTATACTGGAAAACTCTACAAAACAGATAGCCTGCCTTTTCAACATATAAGTTAGAAGAGAAAGAGAAAGAAGACAGGAAAGAAACTGTAGCATAAAGGGCCTTAAAATATATCCAATCTTAAGCAAAGAGAACAAAATATAATTTGTTTATGTTGCTTGATGGCTACAAAGATATTACACAGAATTCCCGATAATTCTTTTATAATCATAACTAGAGGCCTGGTGCATGGGTCTCCAATTGAAACCCATCCCTCTCACAACCTGGAACTGCTGGCTCCTAACCACTTGCCTGCCTGCCTGTCTGATTGTCCCTAACCTTTCTGCCTGCCAGCCTCATCACCCCCTAACCATTCCCCTGTCGGCCTGATTGATGCCTAACTGCTCCCCTGCCAGCCCAATTGTCCCCAACTGCCCTCCCTTGTAGGCCCGCTCACCCACAACTGTCCTCCCCTGCCAGCCATTTTTTGACAAGTTGGGGGGCAGTCATCTTGTGATGATGTGGGGATAGCCATCTTATGACAATATTGGGCGGCCATATTGTGGTGGCCATCTTGTGATGATGTGGGGTGTCCATCTTGTGCTGGCCATCTTGTGATGATGTGGGGTGTCCATCTTGTGAGGGTATGGGGGTCAATTTGCATATTACCTCTTTATTACATAGGATCATATATGTTTCTTGTAGTAAAAAATAAATATAGCCCTAGCCAGTTTTGCTCAATGAATAGAGCATTAGTCTATGTCCTGAGGGGTCCCAGGTTTAATTCTGGTCAAGGTCACATGCCTAGGTTGCGGGCTCAAGGTGTATGGTGGGTATGTAGGAGCCAGCTAATCAATGATTCTTTCTCATCATTGATGATTCTTTCTCTCCCTCTCCCTTTCTCTTTGAAACCAATAAAAGTATATTAAAAAATAAATATAAAAGACCTACAAATCAATCCAATCATCAAATATGAAGTTTCACACCAAAAAAAAATGTTTAAAAATATGAATTTTATGAGAAAATTTTAAATTTAAGCCCTATTCTGGCATTTAATAAACTGAAGAAATTATTGCTAATGATTTTTAAATGTTGTAAAGGTACTACTGTACCTGTATCCCTCTCCTACCCCTAAAAAAGAGAGTCTTCCTCATTTAGAAATAAGTGATTAATATACTGTCTGACATTTAGTTCATAAAATCCAGGTAAGAGGCAAGTGGATAGAGGTATAAATGAGATTCTTTCTGATTTTGAATATGTTAGGAATAATATTCCACAGTAAGAGTTTAAAAACAAACAAAAGAGCAGATGCTGGACCACCATGTTCCCTTATTTGATCACAGCAGCAGTCTGTAAATGTCCACCTGACTCATTCTCATTGCACTGGCTCCTGTGGCCTTTTACCCAAAGGATGGTGGTCTCACAAGACTATAACTACACAGCCTGGAAAGAAATTTCTGATACCAAAGAAGAAAATCTCATGTATCTCTTTCTGTAGTATTACCAGAAAATGTTATGCAACAAATAAATGGCAACTCCATAAGTGATGCTAATACAATTTTCATGAATTTGAGGTGCTGGCACAGTATCTCCCTGCAGTACTCACATTAAAAAACAGTGCTTCTTTCATGCTGAAAGATTACAGGTGACAATGGCAACATCAAGGCCAGAATGAAAGTAACCTGAGAGGGGTGAAAGTTTTTCTCAGCCTAGCCCATTTTATGGCCTTTATTTTCCTGGTCTCCTGGAAGCCCTATGAGTCCCATGGTCACACTTCCTGTTGTTTCAAGCTGGAGGCCTCACATAGGAGAGGGGACCCATGATTTCTGCCAGCACCTTTGGCTGCCTCTGGATATTGTGGGCTCCTGCATAGCTTTAAATGTTTATTGCAGATTGTTTCTTTGTGCCCTTCTAAGTAGTCTGTAAACTCTTTCCCAGAGAGGGGTTGGAAGAGTTATTGCCTGTTGATACACTCACCGAAATAAGTGCAGAATTCTTCACTATACACATATGGACTTTGGCGCCAAGCCCAGAATACCTGAGTCAATTTCAGAATCCAATTGTTGCAGTGTGTTTGTATTTTTAGAGAAGAAAAAGGTGTGGAACTAAGATCTAAAAGCTGTCTACTTTTACATTCCAACTTTCTTTTTAATTAAGCAGACCACAAAGATCAATAGAGAATTTACTAGCATAGAGAAGCATACTGGAATGATTTCCTGAAAAAAATTATGCAGCATTGACAAAGGGAGGGCAGAGGAGGTGTTTACCAACCCATCTTTAATGGACTGGATGTTTCTGATTTATTTTATATTTCATTCTTTCTATTCTCCACCCATCCCAACCTTGGAACACAACATTTTCAGAATGTTAATAATGGCTCCATGACCTTAGAGTGTATTTTCCACAAGAGAAACATTTCCCACTTTTACAATGCTAGACCAATTGTGTGCATTGTCAGAGACCCCTATACAATTCTGAATTTGTCAGAAGAGAATAGTAATTCTCCATTGATAGCTTCCAGTACTGAAAGTATAATCAAAGCCCATGCATTATTAATGACTCTTCTTTTTAATGACTCAATTATGGTGTGGTGCCTTTCAAACATTTTGTTTCATATAATTTTTCCATTTGGAAAAGTCTACTCACAAATTAAGGAAATAAAATAACTGAATTAAGCTAGGCATATTGTGTGGGATGTTCTCCAAATAAATTGTCTTTCAAAGCTATTGCCAGAGTAAGCCTTGATCGATTTTTTTCATGGACAGGTGGGAGGCCATGTGAATGATTTACTTGGATCTGATTATCTAAGAACACAGGTGGAGAGCTTGGGCTTTGGAGTCTGAGAGCTCTGATACTCTAGCTTTATTATGTACAAAAGATATGATCTTGACAAAGCTCTAAGTGTTGGTTTCTTCTGCTGGGAAATGAAGTTAACAATGCCCTTGACACAGGCATTGTGTGAGGATTAAATGAGATAATGCATGCAATCTGCACTGGTAACTTCTTATCCTGGTTCTAAGCACTCAGCTTGAAGGCAAAGGCAGAGAAAGCAGTTTTAGCTGCTGGCCACCCACACAGCTCTGAGTTCTGTGACAGGGGAACAGGAGGAAACAAACCAAAATATAACCACAGTCCTTGGATATGGATCTTAACAGATGCTGTCAAAATCCCACCCATATTCCATTGGCCCATCCAGCTTCACTTCTCACTCTGAGCAACTGTATCTCTTTGCTGGAGGACTTTTCCTGCCCTTTATGGAACACTCTTCTTGCCCACATCCTAGACAACTAGACCTACCATGGATTTGAATGTTCCTGGGATCAACTCACAACCAATAATTCATGGAGGTTGTGTGTGTATAACCCAAGTCCTGCAGATGGGATAACTCTGAAGCATATTCTATACCATCTTCTAGTTTCCCAGTGGGATTAAACCTCAGTTGCCCATTGTGATAACTGGCTTGATACAACACCCCAGGGAGTCTTCCCTCCCTATATCCCTACTCTTCTCTTTTGGGACTACTTTGCAGATAAACTATTTGCCCTGGGATCTTGATCTTAATATTAGCTACAGAGGAACCCAAACTAAGACAGTGTATTAAATGAGACTGGCTTTGACCAGCAACAACTGGCACTGAACTTTCAAAGCATTTTTGAAAAACATAATGCCATTGTACTAGCAGACCTAATTAATGTTTATGAGTACACACTTCAGATGGGCAATCAACTCAGGCAGAGAAGCTTACTGCATTTTCTTAATGAAATGATTTTTCCTATCTTTATGTGACTGATACATTCCTTTCCCATCAAGCTGTTGAATCTCCACTGGAGCATTGGCTTGCAGTTTCTTTTACCTTCTCAGAGACTTTAGTCCTAGAATTATCCACTTTTCTTTATGAAAACATCATTTTCCCCTTTATAATATAACTAGATGCCCAATGCACAAAGATTCATGCAAGAATAGGTCTTCCTTCCTCTGGCTGCTGGCACTGCCTTCGCTCCCACAGGAGCTGCCTTTCTGCCTTCATTCCCCCAGGATCGCCTTTCTGCCTTCCCACACTGCCCAGAGGCCTGAAGCTGCTGGGTTGCTCAGTACTTGCATATGCAAATTAACCCACATTCTCCTTCCTGATTGGCTAGTGGGCGTTGTGAAGGTACAGTCAATTTGCATCTTTCTCTTTTATTAGTGTAGATTACCTTTGAAATATAAATAAAAGCAACTAAAGCAAAATCAAAGTTTTAAAAACCCTCATGCACCCCACAAAACCTTCTACCTTATTTCCTGACACTTGTCCTTTTTTCATCACAAAACTGAAATCAATATCTTTGCTATTTCCTCCACTGCTCCATCTCCCAGTCTCTCTTTGCTTGCTCCAGCTAAGATTTTGCCCTCATTATTCTGCTGTAACCATTCTCAACAAATAGCCAGTGATCTACATATTACAAAGGCAAGGGTTTCAATCTCCAATCTCATCCTACTTAGTCTCCCAGTAGCATTTACTATAGTTGACCACTTTCTCATCCAGGACATCATGCCTGCTCAGTTTCCCTCTTGGCTCATAGGCAACTATTCCCAATCTCTTTTCCTCATTCCTCCTCTTCTTCTAGACCTCTGAATGTTGGAAGCCCTTGCTTTCCCATTTCATTGGTAATCTTTGCAATTGTATAGCTTTACATGTCATCTCTGATAATGTACATCTTGTCTAGACTTCTCTCCTAAGCTCCAGAGATATATCAACCTGCCTATTCAACAACTTTGCTTGGCTCTTTAAAATTTATCTCCAATAAAAAATGGTGAGAAAGAGAGAGATACTCATCAATGTCCTTCCACCATTCCTTCCAAATAAACTGTTCCACTATCTACTTAATTGTTTAACTCAAAAACCTTGACTTCTCTCTTTCTCTCAAACTTTCCATCAAAAACATTAGTAAGTCCTTGTGACTCTACCTTCAAAATATATCTCAAATCTAAGTACTTGTTACCATCTGCACAGCTGTTAGCTTTGTCCTTGAATCTGTCTGATCTACTCAAGACCCCAATTATTTTAAGTCTCCACTCAATATGTATTTGTTGATTAGTCAAGAGAGCAAACAATCAGATTGATTTTAAGAGTTGGTTTGTGCACTAACATGTTGCGGGAAGGCATTACCATTTTGCTTGTAAGTACATATTTGTGAATGATTCATACTTGGCTACACACAATGTACATCTCCTTATCTCTTTTTCCTTCAAATTAGTTTCCTTCTTTGCTAGTTATTCTTTATCCTTTCCTATTTTCTTCCTTTGACTTTCCTCTAACTCAGCAATTTTTAATTGGTGTGCTGCAAGAATTTTTCAAACATACAATATCTGACTATTTGGTCAGAGGCACTGACCTCTTTTTCCTTAGGTTGTCAATAATAACCATTTGGTGTGAATGAATCAAAATCATACCTATTTTTTTTTGTTTTTTAAGATCGACAAAAGATATATTTTTTGGTGTGCTGTAGAATTTTAGTGATTATTTTATGTGTGTAATGAGATGAAAAGTGTTGAAAAAAGTTGCTCCTCTAAACTATGTTATATCATTATAAATCACTTTTTTGTTTTTTTCCAGTACTGTTAAATTTGTACCAATTTCTTTTCTTTCTATCTTCAACTCTCTCTTTTGTGTTGGATTTCATTCTCTTACATCATTTTTGTCTGAAGGAAATCAGGAAAAGTTGCAAAATTTAGCAGCAGAAGTAGTCCTCATTCAACCCTTAATTTAGTCTTGGTAAAGAGGAAATTCTTTATTACAGGCAAGGACTTTATATTCACAGACCATATTAAATTCCAGAAATATGTTCACCAATGTATGTGACTTCCCTTCTTTGAGCTTTATACAAACTTAGTAAGGCTTTTATGTCCATTTTACTGATGAAGAAATTGAGGCACAAAGCATTAAATAGTTTGCACAGTGTGACATAGATCATAGTGTTGGAATCTGGATTTAAACCTTTACATGGAAGCTTGAGAGCCCAAGCTTCTAAACCATATGGTAGGCCAGAGTTCATGATCCCCAACTTTGTTTCCTGTTCCCATCACCATTTTTCTTGCCTGATACAAATTACGCCTCAGTTATAAAAAATAAAAATAGTGCATTTGTGTGTGTGTGTGTGTACTTTAAATTGAGAAATCCTACATGTGATATTATGGTATGTTAGTAACTGGACTGTGATTTCTTAAGTCTTTTACCAAAATCTCAATTCCCTTTATCTCTTCTTCCATTCCAATCTGGAATTTGAGGTCAGTTCTAAGTATCTTCATGGTCAGTCCCCAGGCTGGAATTCCAAATAACTTGACCACAGATGTGATACTCATTCTGCAAATTTCACCGTTATTTCTGGTTAACAAAATATAGGCCTAAGAAATACAATGGGTTATGTCTAGGCTTTGATATTGGATTTAAGTGCTTTCATCATATGTATTATATCAATCTATCCTGATATGCATTCTGAGATGAGACAAATAAGGCAGGGATTATAATTCCTAAGAGACAGATGAAAACGTTAAAACTGAAATTCTTAAAGATGGGTTAAGATTGTATGTCTCGGGAGGAACAGTTCTGGGCTACCCAGTCAGGCCATCTGATTCGTGAGTGCCACTAATGTGAAGTTCCTCCTTAGATAGGAACCATACCCTAGATTTGCCAGAATGGAATCTTCCTGTTTGTAAATCATCTGTTATAGAACAAAATTATAAATATCTGACAAAGTGGGGAGGTGGTAGATGGAAGTGGAGTAGGGATGAGCAGGGTAAAGAAATGGAAGAATGTCCTGACCCGTGAGTTAAGTCAATGAGGACCCTATAGGGGGAGTGGAGATGAAAGGGACAAGAGACACAAGGAATGGAGACAAGACAAAGTTCTGATCAAGTCTCATTTCTTCAGGAGAAGTTCGAGGAAGAAGGAGGAATGAGGGAGAAGGAGGAATGAGGCCTAGCCTTTAAGGTGAAACACCTGGCCTAGCCCTTAAGGCGAAACACCTGACTTACGGGAAAGAGATAGGGTTTGGGGTAGTAGAAACCTAGCTAGCCCAGGTTAGTGCTAATGTGGCTGGAGCTTACTACAAATGGCTGTCAAGCACAACAAGTTTCCCACTGCCATGCAGCATCCAATGGTAAAAGAAGGAGTCTAAAAATTCCAGGCACAGCTCAAGTTCATGTAATTATGTAAGAATGATAAATACTGTGATGAGTGTTTGTCTTTGACTAATGTTTAATAAACTACATTTGAAAATTTCAGTTATTATGTTAGTGGATTGTTGGATACATTTTACATTTAGTTTAAGGCTTTATTTTATATATTAAGGAGGTATTTATGGAACTAAAATAATGATGTAACTGGCTACCAATTACTGAATAGCTCCTATTAGCCAAACATTATATTTCACACCTTTCATGTATGACCTAATTTAACCCTTCCACAATCCTGCAATGTATTATTCTCCTCACTTTACTCATAAAAGGCCGAGGCTCAGAAAAGTTAGGCCATTTCCCCAATTCACACAGTTATTAAATTGCAGGGAAGAGAGTTTGAATTTAACATATTGACCCATTAACCTATCTTATGATACCTAAACCCATCATATACCCCCTACTAAAATGATGAATGTCTACCATTCTGATATTGCTAATAATTGGAAGTAATAAATTAAAAAAAAAAACCTGAAGCAGGCTTTAACCAGTATTTGCTGTTTTGTAATGTTTCTAACACTGTTGCCTCTGAGGCAAGGAGAGGAAAAAAATGTATAGTGTGTGTGTGTGTGTGTGTGTGTGTGTGTGTGTATAAACTGGTAAATTCTATTCTAATTTATGTATATCTTTTCTTCTGCTGTTTCTAATTCTCACTTTTGAAACTATTTCAAGAATCATTATCTAGAAACACAGCTACTCACAGAACAAAACAGTCAGGGTCATTTAAAAATCTCTTAGGCAGAGAGCGTTTAAGTTTTCTTGTCTTTGGCTACCAGTAAAAAATCTTCATTAAATCTTAAACACAACATAAACAAAGCATGAACAGATTGCAAATGTCTCCTAATTCAACAAAGAGAATTATAGCTTTGGAGATACTCTTAAATGTTGAAACAGACCTCAAAAGAAGTTATTTTAAGGCTGATAGTATTTTCATGTAGTTTGGCCTTTTAAAATCAGATTTTCCTAGAAGAATTATATTGCCAAAAAGGATGCATTTTTTTTTTTGTTTAAGTTTGTGTGGTCAAATATTTGTGCTCCAGTGACCATCCTCATTATCATTCATGCAAAGCAATCAATATTGGCTCAACTCAATCAGTCACATCCCTACTGGTGCTTTATAAAGATTTCATACACCTACCTGTACAGTAAAAGGAAGTAGTTTCAATGATAAGGCAAAGCTCATGTATTAGGATCCACTTCCCTATTGTCTCAGACATAAATGGGTGTGGGAACTCACCTGGAATCGGTTGGAATGTGAAAGAAACTTAACTAAACAGAATCTAGACTGGTTCGTCCTAGTGTCCATGCCTCATTCAATTGAGAAAGAAGGAAGGAATAGTACAGCCTATTTTTGTTGTTTTTCTTGTATTTTATTTATTTATTTATTTGTGTGTGTGTGTGTTTGTGTGTGTGTGTGTGTGTGTGTTGTTGTTGTTGTGGGGGTGTATAACAGGCCTTAGATTAGTTGAAGACAGCTGTTGAAAGGAAATGGACTCCCCTCCAGGGCTGGGACCCCTGCCTAAACACCCTCCCTTTTCTGGGAGTGGCCACAGGTGTGCCAGCAATGTCTTAACTTCCCCAACCCCCACCCGAATGGACTAATGAAGCTCTAGGAACACAGCGAAGGTCCTAATTAGGCTTAACCACAGAAAGACCCCAATTCAAGTGACCAATCTCTGTAACCCTCATCACTTTCCTAAGCCCCCTAATTATCCTACCCCATATAACTCATTGTTCCTGCCCGGCTCGCTCTCTCGCCTCACTGCTGTGCCAGAAAGAGGCCGAGAGCCAAACCTGGGTTTGAATAAAGACTCTTTGCTTTTGAATCGGAAAAGGCTCCTTAGTGGTTGATTATTGGGGACCCCAAACTCTAGGCATAACACTGTTATAGCCCCTTTTTTCTCTATAACATGACCTATTCTATTGTGGTAGTCTGTGATATCAATATCTTTCCTAAAATGCAGCTCCTCAAACTGAACTTGATATATGGCTCAGCCAAGAATAGTGAAAACTATTGACTTTTATTTATTACTTTTTAAAAAGAGAATCTACTTTCATTAAATTAGGCTAAGACCTAACACATTATCTAAAGCCTCCAGATATTTCTTATTCATATGTATCACTTGCAAATATGTTCATTATTTCAAAATAGCAGTTCCCACATGTGGCTGCTCATTGGAATCACCTGGGAAATTTCTAAGCGTGTCCTATTGCCAGAGATTATGGTTTAGTTTAAGAGATGGGGAACTTCTGGCTCATAGGCCATATACAGCCCTCAAAATCTTTTGTCTGGTCCTGCCAAGGAATTAGGGATTAGTTAATTAAATGTTTGACAAAATATAGCAAGCTAATTTTTAATCTGATAATTTTGTGTGGCCCGTAAATGATGTTGTAAATATCCAAACAGCCCATGGCAAAAAAAAAAAAAAAGTTCCCTACTCCTGGTTTAGTTGATCCAAGGTACTACCTACAGTTAGAAATTTTTCAGATTCCTAAGTGATCCCAAAATGCACCCAAATTTTACAACTACTATTCTAATCCTTTTTAATCTAAGTGTGGTCAATTGCCATTGGCATCAGAAGGGAGCTTGTTAGAAATGCAGATACTTGCTCCACCCTCTGGGACCTACTAAACTAGGTTCTGCATTTTAACAGATAGCCAGGTGATTCATATGCACGGTGAAGTTTGAGAAGTGCTGAGTTACTCCTGATGAAAACATTTTGATTATAATTTTTGTTAAATTGTGCTTCTTTTTTTTTTGAGATGAAAAAGGAGCCACTACCTCCACAAGAGGGGGCATGAGACTCAGATGCAGATTAAGGTACAATTTTATCTCTTTGTTGGCAAAATGTTGGGAAATGCATGCGATTTCAAATGGAAACCAAAGGGAAACAGCTTGCTATTTGAATTGATTTACTCTTTCTTCTCAGCCAGCTGGTCTCGAGGGACACCAGAGAACCCAGGCCTGTCCTGTGTGTATGACCAGGGCAGGCTGTGTTGCCCTGGTGAGCCTGCCCTGCTCATGACAGCTCTAGGACAGAGGACCACAGGTTCCACTGAGGAACAGCTCCAGAGACAGGAGAGCCAGCAAGATGGTGGGCAGCCAGGCAGGAGCAGGGACCATTTACCCCATCTCCCTGGCCTGCTGTCCCTCCTACTGAGAGGGGAACATATAATTTCCCCAAAACAGTTTACAGGTGACTCTCTTTTAGGGCCTAAGATGAAAAGGCAGGGAGATGATCTAAGTTTTCCTCCCCTCCCCCCATCCTTTTTGGTTGATTAGGACTCTGGAGCAGATATCTTGTGGGCCTGCCTCAGAGTTCAGGTAAGAATGGCTCCGAAGAGGAACTAGGCTGATGAGCCCAGACAGTGTTGCTCAGTGGTTAAGCACTGACCTAGGAATCAGGAGGTCATGGTTTGATTCCTGGTCAGGGCACGTGCTTGGGTTTCAGACTCTATCCCCATTGTTGGGCAGGCAACAGGCAGTTGATCAATGATTCTCTCTCATCATTGCTGTTTCTAGCTCTCTTCCTCTTCCTCTCTGAAATCAATAAAAACATACACACACACACACACACACACACACACACACATGTTTATATATATATAGATGTTCTTAGGCTCTACAGTAGTGGTTCTTAATCTGTGGGTTGCAGGGTCTCTTAAGACCATCAGAAAACACATATTTACATTACGATTCATAAAGTAGCAAAATTACAGTTATGAAGTAGTAACAAAAATAATTTTATTTTTTGGGGTCACCACAACATGAAGAAGTGTATTAAAGGGTCACAGCATTTAAAAGGTTGAGAACCACTGCACAGGTACTTTAAATAATTCCTTTTTGCTCAACCAAATTCTAAGTTTCTTAAAGGTCAGAACCTGCTTCTTGTTCTTAATTATATTTTCTTTATTTTCTGTCTTTTACAGTCTTAGTTTTTTTATCCTTTACCCTGTAAGTTCTCCTTTCTCTTTTTAGATTAAAATAAATTTTAGAATAAATGCATGATGGGGGTAAGGGG